>WEKY01049506.1:0-168710 GCA_013390045.1 Picathartes gymnocephalus
ACCCGGTCTGCTTGTTCTAAGAAGCCAAGTTAACAGATTTAAATAATGTGGGTATAAAAGACACCAAACAAGCTCATTATTATCTATTCTCCAGAAAAAAAATCTCTCATTTATATTCTCAGCGTGGCTTTAGAGTTTGGTCTACAGAGTTGTTTGGGGCAGGAAATTTCAGGTGCTATAAAGTTCCCTAGTGCATGGGGCTGCAGCCAGTGGGACTGCAAACCTCCTGCTGGATTCCTGTCACCATCAAGGGTGGAACTGAAGTGTACCTTACTGAGCAGCAGCTGAAACTACAGCTCACCACTGATCACACCAGCCAGCTCTGCCACAAGAAAGGATGAATTATTTGTTTGGAACAGATTATGCTGCTTTGTTGAAATCTTCTTCAAGGTGGGGGAATAAGGAGAAGGCCACCTTGTTCTTTGAGTGCAGCATGCTTAAGCAGATGGGACTACACATATGGATGAAATAATTAAGATTCAATGTGTAAATGCACTACGCATTCTGCCCTCCCTGCAATTAAGAGATTTTACTTTAGGCTACGGAAGCATACTCCTACAAAACCAAACCCAAAATAACTACAAAGAACTTTCTATATGCTAAGCTAAAAAAGCACTCTAAAGAGGAAAGTAAGGCATGATATGCCATAACTGTTTTTCAGCACAGTAATAGCAGAAACATAAAGGTGTTACTCCAAAACAGGATTTATGAATTAGTTTCACTCATGTTTATATATTGATCTGTATGTTTTGTACCACTATACCTTCAATAAAAACAACCATTTTAAATTTTCTTTTAAGAAAAACTATCTTATAAGAGTAGGAATATTCAAGGAAACGGAAGTAATTAGAAATTAGTACACCAGCTGGGCTACACCACATTTCTGCAGGAAAAGCATAATAGTGATCTTTAGTATTTTCAACTATGCTAATGACACTCAAGAGTTTTCTGACAAAAGTTAAAGAGTGAATTTAACTTTTAACCCAAGTGTAGATATTAAAATCACATTCTGAAAATTTGCCTAGAACAACGTTCTGCACCCTAACTATTCAGTAGCTACTCTAGTTGATCTTCAATTTGAATCCTTTATAATAAAGGCTAAACATATTTTATCTGCTACTTTACCTTAATTGAGATTTCCAGTCATTGTACTAATTTGCCAGTAAATGTAATATTTCCTCTAAACTACAGATTTGGGATTGATATATTTATTTATGATATTTTGACCACATATTCCCTTGTAACCTTTCAAAAGCAGGATGAAAACATATTTTTCATCATCACTGTTAAATGACCAATAGACATTGTTAAAGGTTCTCAATCCGTGATAGAACTTCATGCAAAATCTGGATTCCTGCAGTCATAAAACCAAATGAAAATAGACAGAGGGCATATTCTTGAAAAGTCAAGAGCACTTTTGTAGAGGTTCTTCAATCCACTATCGGATCTTTATAACAGACTGTGGTTTTGGAGAAAAATATCATTAAATAGGCAGTTTCATAAGCTTAAAATGTATCCTATTCTATGATAGTAGCTAATTGCTTTAAATATAAATATTTGTTTTGACAATAGCAGGAAAACATCTGCTTTAATCTAGCACCAAATCAACAAGTAACACTATAGAACTAATGCACCAGTAGCTCTGATTCTGGTGAGAAGGAGGGACTCAATGCACCTGTTAAATGCAAATGAGATGTAAGTTTCTGAAGTTCAGAATTATTCTAATGCTTATTCTAAAAGCATTCCTTCTGCTCCTAATCAGTCAGAAATTACAAGCCTACTTACAGGAAATTACATCCATCATTTCAAGTTAATAGACATTAAATGAATGATAGAGATTTAGTCCAAACAAGATGTCTGAGATTCTGTTCCTGTTTCTCCTTCTGGATAACATATATTTGATTTGACTATGCATTTAAAAGTTGAGCTCTTGTCTGTCACTCATCCTGACAGCCCTTCACTGATACTCTCTGTTCCAAGATTAATAAAAGCTCTGAAGGCTCCTTAACCCCAGAGTGAAGAGAGAAAGATGGACATGGACTCAGCCAGCTGCCACCAGGAAATTCTTGGATGTCCTTGCTAAAATGGGAACCAAAGATTCTCACATGAAGCACTCCAGAAAAGGTAACTGTCTTTAAATGACTTTCAAAATCAGATCAGCAATTTCCAATTTTATAGTCTGTTGAAAAGGTATTAGCAACTATATTCTCTTTTGTGGTATATATGATGAACTGTCCTATTTCTAAGAAAGCACCTTCATATAATCAGAGAGGTTAAACTCTAATCAAAGGAGAATGCAGAAAATATGTTTAGAAAGATGATGATTTCAAAATCTGATCTCTCTCATATCACTCGAAACACAGTAAAATCATGGCAGTTAAACCTTTTCTCCCTCTCTGGTCCAACAGTTCCATATGTTGAAAGATGGAGAAGGTGACAATTAGGGCCAGAGTACTTTATGGCCCTGTAATCTGTGGAGCCTGCACATACATAGCCCCTGATTCACTGGGAAATTTTGGAGATATCTTGCCTGGATTACTGTGTATTATGGAAATTTGGACACTATTTTAGAATGTGAGAGAACCAGAAAGCCTCAGGAAGCACATGAAAGAGTTTGGCCTCATAGGAAATGAGAATATTCCAACCACTAACATAGCTAAACTTCATCCTAAAATATATGGTTCCTCTTTTGGAAGGAAAGACTTTCTTCCCCTGAATATTCTGTTCTAAAAGAGGGTTCAGGGCTTTGAGTCGAGTCATATGAGCTCATGAATTCTTTGGGAAAAAGAGCGTAATACAAAACTTTTGGGTTATGCACTGGCTTGTGTAAATGCCATTCAGAAGGGTCTAACATTTCTCAGTGTATTTTTAAAAATCTAGAACATACAGCTTTAGCAGGGACATATCTGGTCTTATAAGTCTCCATTTAGAATCTTGTCTACCATTATCATTAGTCTGGGCTCTTCTTTTAGAAGACAACCCTTTTCTTCAGGTATTGTATAAATGCTAATAAAAATTATTTATTAAAAGAGATGCTAAAATGACCACCTTTAAGAGTTGGCCGAAGTGGTTTAATTAAGATTTTTCAAGTGAATAATGCTTTTTAAGCCAGACAGAAGAGAGCAATTAAGCAATATCCATTTAACCAGTCCAGGGTGCACTCTCTTTTCAGTTGATACATGGAAGAGACCTAAGTTGAAAATCTTTCTTCAGTCAAATTCAGGTACACGGAAACATTTCAAATGTTTGTTTTCACTTTGTCGTGGAATGAAAAAGACCCAGAGAGCTCAATGCTGCCACCAAAAATTGTTTCTGGACCGTCTTCTTCAGTTTCTAATGAATGCAGTGCTGTAATCTTCAAGATTACTTTTGAAGAGGATGCCAAAACAGATGCTGACTGGACAGAGCTTTGATGACAATATCTGTGAATGACAATACATGTGAAGTTGTACCATATTTCCATCTGTTTGTTGTATGCAGATTACCTTCAGGAAGTGTGGGAGGTACATTTGATTTAAGAATTATTACAATTGTTAAATATAGAAGGAATATTTTTCAAAATCTCAAATGGGAATTGCAGTTAAAATTCCTTTCAAACTCTCACCAGTAAGACTTCTGGGAATTTTATATATTTAAAAAAATTCCCAAGGGCATTCTACCAACTTTGCTCTATTTGGTTTTGCTTGTATACCTACTTACCACGTGAAGAGAGGGAAGAACAAACTAACATCAAGAGCATGAAGAAATTTATTCAACGTGGACATTTTAAATGTGCTGTGGCCCACCTGACAACTCTGCACAGGACAGAACCTGTATCACAGCAGACACCTCCAAATGGATGCTGCAGTTTGAGTGATACTCCGTGTGTGCAAGGGGGAATAATGCAAAAAACCACAAGAAACCAAGAAAGGTTCTTAAAGAAATATGTCACAGAAATGGTTCCCAGTCTCCCATGATATTCATCCATAAAAATGTTGCAAACATTTAATATAATTGAGCATAGAGCCCTTTATGCTTTGGCTGCACACAAAACCAGAAATTCAGCAGGCTTGGTATAGCAGAAACAAGATTCAAATACTCAGAAAAATGAGGCATTAGAACTAAAGTACAGTTCCCTGCTTCATGGGAACAGTTTATATAAAAACATTACAAATATGTGGGAGAGCATGGATGTGAAAATAAAGAATAAATCAGATTTTGAAGGTTAAGATGTCCTTTAAATTAATAGCAGAATTTGGGTGATCCCTTCTCTCTGGTTTGCACTGGTGATATCTCACAGTTACGATGATAGATAAGCATGCTAAGGGAGCAATCATCCATGTAAATTTGTCTGACATCAACAAGAATCAAGAAGAGGGAGGCAAAGCCAGCTTCTACTTTCAATAGAGAATAAATATGGTGTTAGATAAATGCATTTGTCAATACCCAGGCATGAGGAAGGTAATATTGAAAAACTCAAAGCTCTAAATGCAGCAGTCCTTCATCACACAGAAATCCTGCTGAGGACAATGCAAGCCTTGCTTGATGAAAGGCTGACAAATCCGTGCCAGAGACATGATAAAACAAATAGTGGTTATTTCTGCTTGTTTCATACTGTCACACTTAAGCATATATGGGTGAATTTCAAGCACAGCAGGAGAGCAATAGAAAAACCACGGCTTAAGCAAATTGCTAAGCAACGTTTCAGTGTCTTCGAGTCTCACTTACAAACTTCTGCTAGACCAGCAAATAGAGCAATACTGGAGAAGAATTCTTGAAAGCCACAAGAAATTAGGTAAGTTCATAAACCTTTAAGTCAGAATGTAAGGCAACAAGTTGATTGGCACCACTAATTAGGGGACTTCTTTAAATAGCTCTCCCCAGCTTGAGCCACTGAGAGAGCTGGAAGCTCTACTGCTTGTAATACAAGTAATACACTATTAATGAGCAACACTGTAAATATTATTTGTATTAATAATGCAGATAACAGGATAAGTATTCTCTCTCATTTACAATGCAAGCACTACTTGACAATCTTCAGTTCAGTATTAAGATGACAACCATTGATTTTCACTGATTGTTTAATTCTAAACCCGAAATATCAAAATTTATTTCCTGAAATTAATCTGCTTTTAGAAATACCATGAATTTAACAGATTTAGGGCTAGTTGTTCTCCTGACTTTGTTTTCTGTGGCCAAATCATGAATACTTTTAGGCTTAAGATGAGGAGTGTTTGTGGGTTTTGGGTTTTTGTTTGTTTGTTTTGTTATTTGTTTGTTTTGGGGTGTTTTGGTTTTTGTTTTTTTTAAATAAAAACTCTCTCAAGTAATTATTGAGTTGTCATTTGCATGCAAAACTCAAATTTCAATAAGAATGTATTAATGTACCATTTTAAAATCACTTATCAACATTACATCTTAATGCCTCAAACAAGATTAATACACATTTTTATAAACTACTACTTGAAATAGAGAAGCAACACTTTCAATTTCAGATGGAAAACTGCAGAGGTGGGAATCAAATAACTTGTCCAGGACTGCAGAGGAAATCTGTGGTGCAAGCAAAAAAGCCCTGACTCCTACCCTAGTGCCTTCACATCAGGATCCTAATTCCTTCCAATAAAAAAAGAAAAGGATGTTCCGTATCCCTGTATGTGAACACAAATGTACTCATGCAGTGGGTACAACACTGGACGTTTTGCTATTGTTTTTATGCCCAAAAACATGATGTTGCATATCACACCAGAGATGCTCTTTATTACATTCAGACCTAGTGACAGTAACAAATCCCAGTAATTTCTGTGGTATGCTTCGAAATAATTACACGTGGATATCAAAATAATTCCAGAAAAAGGGTCAAAGTTACTCTATCAGAAAAGCATATTTAATATTATGCAAATCCTACCACTACTGTCTTTCTTTACAGCATGTGTCTCGTTCAAAAGCAGGGAAAGCAGGGACTAAGGCCAAGTCAAGATGCGTGTGCTCCAAATATCTTCCTCTAGCTAGAAAATAAAAGCTTCTTATGACTGGATTACATAACGCTCATCACAAAGCCTCATAAACACTTTGCCACCTTTTCTTCAAATGGCTTTATTCCACTGGCTTGACAATTACTGCTTCTGCTCTTTTGCACAACATGATCAAACCACAAGGTCAAAACCATCTCCTGAATAACTACGTAAATTACTTTCTACATGCCAAAGGTGGTTATCTGAGTGATCTTGAAAATTCATGAAGAACACCAAAAAACCCTCCTAGGACACTTAAGGTACAAACCTCTGTATATTACATCCCAGAACCTCTTCACCTTGCTGCTAGCTCGCTTCCAAAGAGAAGTGGGGAGGATCCAGGCTGGATGTGAGCTCAGCAGGTGCTGGAGTGTTTGCTCCCTCTGAGAGCAGGCTCAGCTCTGAGGAGCAAGGCAGCCACAAGGTGCCCAAGGCTCCTCCCACTCGCACAGCTACGATGAACAGAAAAAACAGCTGGGAACCTCACAGGTGAGCTTCATTCCTTCCCCATCATCAGCACCACCTCTTTTTGCAAACATACATCATGTAGCTTTCAGTTTAAACTTTGAATAAACTGAGGGTAAGAACAGACGCAATAGAAAGGTTTTAATGTTAGTTTCCTCTGACTTTTCAATTACACATTTATTCATCTTTGATAGTATACTGTATGTTTTTTTATTCTGCAGCAGAAATGCAAGTGAAGAGTGAAGTACAGACAAGGTTCCAACTATTCATACGCTAGCTACATTACAAACAAATCCTGATATTTCCTGAAAGGGTAGTTCTGAATGTGGATACTGTAAACATATGGAAAAAAAAAAGCACAATTACTGCAAAATAATTTAAAATATTATTATAAACCTATGAGTGCTCTTTTGAGAAACACTTCTTCCTTTTAGATTAATGGTGCGTTTGTATAATATCTGTAATTCATGAATCATATATAATAATGGGAAAGGATTGTTTTGAGTTCTCTGACATGTATTTCTGTTTAGTCAGCAAGAAATGATTCAGATGTTAAATGATGAATGATTGCTCTATCTACAGTTCCACGTTCTGTTACAAACTCCTTCAGCACCTAATATTTCTGAAATTCCTAAAACACTTCTAAGACGGTTTTTTTATTGCAGGTAGGTGTTGGAGCTGTATTTTCCATCTGGAATCATCGTTCATTTGATAACATTTTTTCTTTTTCAACCCAGTTGGAATGGAGGGAAGAAGCATGCTTTCTGTACAGCACTGTGGTCAGAAAGACAACCATACTTATCATGTGTAAAATTCTCTGTAAAACTGTCATGCAGCTTTATATACTGTAATATAAATTAAGCAGACTGGGATTAGTTAATTCTGACCTCCAAGGACCAGTTCACTGTTGCAATAAGCAAAATTATTGCTTAGACTCCCCAGGAAAGACCAGCATCATCTGCAGGGACTCTTGTTTAGGATACCAAATATGGAACACACCTCATGCTGGGCTTCCCTACATCAGACTGGTAACTTACATCTGAATTTGTTCAAGTTAACTACTGATTATTTTAACATTTACCAAGTGTGATAATTTGTCAAAGTGACCAAGTCAAACTTGACATACTTTAAAAGATCATTCTGTATTTAAAGTTACTGACTAGTAACTCCTGCGAAGCACTTTTAATTTGATAGCATAACATGCTGAAAAATGGCGGTTGTCAGGAAAAAAACATGGCTTGAAGGTTAAAGAGCTCTCATCCTCTTCCTACATTGGCTGAAAATGATTATCATATTGTATTTACTCAAAATGAAAAAAATAACATTGTGAATTCCAAATCACAAGAATGTTGTAAGATACTTCTTAAATAAAAACAGCTTCTTATGTCAGTATGGAATTGTTTCTGCTGGCTACGCAGTTGGTGTTGGAGAGCAGGCACAGCTTTTACCTTTTAAGTCACCACTATTCACACCCAAAAGATGATGCACGGCATCCACAGCACCGACAGGATTTGAGCTATGGGAAACTTCAGCCAGTTATGTTGACATTAATCAGCTAAATCTGGCTTTGACATTCCTTAGAGGATCACAGTAGGAGCGGAATGAGGGCTGGAATGGGTCTGACCTAAACAGAGGCCACTACCTGTGGAGGGCCTTTGTCACTGTCACTGTTGTGCGATGGTGCTCCCTGTGATTTGCTTTGGAGCAGTTGTTTTCCTCTCTGGAAAAAGATGTCCTGTACACAAAGGATCTGGTACCTTTGTAAAACATCAAATAGGACTTCTCATTCCAACTCCTGTGCAAAGCAGCTCTGAATCTTATTTACGTGCACTACTGCCTGCAGGCACCACAGGACCCCAAGACAGAATAGGATACATATAGAGGATACAGGAAAGTCCATATTCTGTTTATAATCCAACTTAAAAGGTGTTAAAGAGAGATGAAGAAGAATCAGAATCAGTTTTTAATATGTGGATGACATGGTTGCCTCTAAAGAGTGGTGTGATTAGTCTGGTACCCATTATGTAAGAGTAGAGATTTGAATTTATAGGGAGCTTTGAATATTAGCGTAGGAAAAAAACCCCAAATGAACAAACAAACTCCCAGACTATATGCAAATTAAGCAAATCTCATATATTATAATA
The DNA here is from genome assembly GCA_013390045.1 of Picathartes gymnocephalus. Lineage (NCBI taxonomy): Eukaryota > Metazoa > Chordata > Aves > Passeriformes > Picathartidae > Picathartes > Picathartes gymnocephalus. Next base: position 8,600 of record WEKY01049506.1, read on the forward strand.
ACTTAACAAAGTGTTCCACGTACCAATCATCTGGTCTTCAGGACTAATGCACAGAGAATTAAAACAGACAAGTGCAACACAGCACATGGCTAAATGAAAACTTTAAACTAGAAAAAAAAAATCAATATTACAATAGCAAAAACAGTTATCTATTCACCACACAGAAAAACTGCTATTTGTCTACTGGGTGCATTTCACCTCATAGTTCCTAAGACAGAAGAGAATCACAGAACTTCCAGCACTTGTTTCACAATCATACTTCTAATTTGGCATACGAGCAGCTGAAATGTATCTAAAAATTATTCAATCTTCTTAAACTGCAGGGAAAATCATTCCATCATACTAAGAACTAACAAGCTACAAAGGAAGACGATGCACAGTAATGACAGAAAGTGACCATATTAGTCTTTGTAATAATGATTTGTGCTGAGTGTTCATTTGATTGGACTTAAGCCAAATTGGAAGACATCTTTATAAATAAAATTTATGCTTCCCAGAACATACTCAGATAACGTTATATTGATTTAAAGTAGAATAATTTTCATTTGAGCATGCTGAATTTAAAAATTCTGAAAATATTTTTGGTTTCAGAACTATGTTCCTGTCTTGCCTTTAATTTATCTTCCAGATACAAAACACAAAAGAAGCTTGAAAGAATTAGACACTAACTCCCGAGTCATGAATGTTCAAAACTGACGATTTTTGCACACTCATCCTGCTGTTGGACAACATGGATTCTGAGTTCCCATCTTGTTAGACCTAGGATTTCCCCTTAGAATCACAAAATCATTTATGTTGAAAAAGACTTCTAAGATGATTGAGTCCAAACCTTCCAAGTCCACCACTAAAGCATGTCCCTAAGTGACACACCTACAAGTCTTTTAAATATCTTCAGGGATGTGATATGCCAAAATTACATCTGAACATAAATAACTTGACCCTTGTGAATAATACCATCATGTCGACTTGAAGGCTGTAAATTATATTATTGAGAACAGGAGAATATTTCCCACTGTGGGTCCACTGACAAGAGAGGTCAGCACAGCAGACAGAGAAGGAACCACTTCTTAGCCATTAGGGAGACTAATGGGGTGGATAAAATCTGATAAATGTACAAGCAGCTCACATTAATTGCTGCATTCATGTTTGCATAAACTACAGTGCATGACACAAGCTGAAGAAAACATTAAAAATGTTAGGAAATGTTAGAAATGTTAGCTTAGAAATTAAAAATACATTTTGCTGAGAAGAACCCGAAGGCATATTAGAGGGAATATGATGATAGAAAAAGGAAAGTTACTAAAAGCTAATTATCCTACTGATTACCATATTTTAATGATATTCAGCTTGATTTATTTAAAGACAGGTTCAGTTGCATGATGCTTAGATTCATGGTGTGAGAGCTAGAATAACCTGGTTTCACATTATGAATATTTGGCTCAGTAAAATATTCATTTTGCTGGTTTGTTTGATTTTTAACAAGCTGATCTGGCACAGCCAAGAGATGAATTGAAGGGGATGACCCCTGCCAGCAAGCCCAGCTCCAGGCTCTCCCACACTGGTTCTCTTCTGTGTATGCTGCTGGAGCTACACTGGTTTGCTTGGGTTTACTCTCAACTCTGACAACACAGCCAGGCAGACTGAGGCTTTGTGCTTTCCAAGGTGTGAAAATTGCTCCCAAACTTTTCAGGGCATAAGTTATTTTCTGCAGGAAAATATAAGGGAAGGAAACTACAAATGTTTGCTTATTCAGTGCAAAGCTCTGCCCTTGTCTGCAGAATTAGGCTCCCATATGTTTTCCTTTCTGAAGTATTTTTTTCTTTATGGCAATAATACCAGAAACAAAATAAGAGTTAAAGTTAAAAATGTTGTCACTATCCAAACGAAGATGAAATTTCATAAATATTATGGCTTGTGCTATAGCACTTCAAAAATATTTTCAACAGATGGGCTAGTGAGACTGCCATTCATGTTTTAGCAGTCAAGAGGCATGTTTAAACTGCTGGTTGAAGCACACAATATAAAGCACATTCCACACGTAGTGTCAGAAAAAAGGCTTGTTTGCTAAGAAATCACAAATTAAAAAAGAAGTTAACTGACTGGCATAATATTTTATACAACTGTAATTTCTTGATAAGGGAGCAGTGATCAGAGAAAAAAATATTGCTCTACTGTAGAGGTAAAAGAAGCAAAAAAAAAAGAATCATCTTTCACTGAATAAAGTATCATAGTATTTTCCAAACAACTATCTTGATGAAAAGTTGAAAGCTGAAAGTTTTGTATATTCCTCTACAACAGAAAAGCACAATAACACCATAGAAACCAGCTAGGGGAAAAAATATTTTCTACAGGTGACAGCAGTTTAATAAAGATAAAGAATGAGGATAAGAATTTTAATCTATATTTTAATGAAGATAAAGGTGACAGATAAAAGAAGAGGAGAAGGAGGAATGTGTTCTGTATCTTTCCCTATCATTTGAGATAGTCTCTTACTGGAAGGACATTAGTTAACCTGAATGGTCACACTCCAGAATTTCACTATATAACAAATCCCCCAAAGTAATCAGCTCTACATGATAATCTTTAAAGTGCCTAAAAATTAATCATTTTAAAATACCCTATAGGTCACTTTGATTTTCTAGTGAAGATTTCTGTTTATTTATAAGCTCCACAATGATGAAACACAAAGGTAACAAAATATGGGCAAAAAGATTAACTGTAGCCTTACATCGTGATACAGAATTCATTGTTACTTTTAACTCTCAAATTTGAAGGGATCCTTTTGCATAGGGCACCGAAGTACCCTAGGACAGGTTACAGAAGGGAGCAGAGGAGGCAGAGACTGCCTCAGAGAAGGAGAAACTACTGTTGGGAGCTACTTTCTGCATTTAGAAAAACCAAACATAATGTCTGTTCTTCCATTCCCGGTAGGTGAAATAGAGAAAGCCAAGCTCAGATGTTGTTCCTTGAAGCCCCGTGAGATAAGGAGTTGTGAGGTGAGCTTACACTCCACCTATCTACACAAGGGAGTAAACTGAGCTGAGATAAGGTCTCCTACAGGACTTGGTAATCATTCCTGCTTGGGTCCATTATCTGAGCAGGAAAACACATCTCTCCAGTCTTAATAATGAACAATAGCTTAAAGTTAGATTCTAATCTTGGAGGTTGGCACTTTCAAGTGTTAACAGATGATTCTAGGACACAAGTATATCCATTGGCTATGCAACTCACTTTTTTGTTGAGTCAAAACAAGTTGAAGTGAATACATCTTTCCCAGCTGCATCTGGAAACAGTCAGGAGCTAGGAGCACTTGGATTCCTTTGCCTTCTCCTTTCCATACCTGATCCTTATTCTGTTAAGAGAGTGATAAAAGAAATAAAAAGTAGAGAATTTGCATCACTTATTAGGAAGTGATCTCTGCTCAACTTAATTAAAGACAGCCAATACCAATTATTCTAGAAACAAAACTAATGCACAGAAAATACAAGTGACTTGTCAGCGTGTTAGGTGTGAGAGGCCACTTGATGTTACTCACCACCCTTGTTTAAGTTACTTCCCTCATTTGTAGGATATTATTTGATCAAGTCTTTGTAAGATCTATTGCTTGCTTTTATATGCTTTGAGTAAACTAATTTTTGGAATTTTGCATGCATTTTTAGGACAGATATGTGAGAGTAGTTCTTGAACTCCAATGCAGCAATGACGTACCAGATATCCTGTCATTTATTCTCAGACCTGCTGCTCACACTGTGCTGTGCTGCTCATATGAATAAGATCAAATGAGGGTATGAGAGAAAAATCTGTGAAAATAGCTGTGAAATAGATGGATCAGAAGTAGGTTTAGGCTTATTTTTCATTTTAAACCACACTTCTTCTGTCACAGATTCAGACACAGGGAATTCTTCCCCTTCTCCCCAAGCCAAATAAGCCAGGATCTCTACAGGAATCATAAAAGTGCAGCTGTTATTTTTCCCACTAATGGCTGTGCTGGACTACATCAGAAGGAGGAAAAACTCCATAAAACACCATTTCAGGAAGAAATTTAAAAATAGAAATTCTAACTCCAAACTATTAGGACTGACACAGAGCAGAGATGGATCACGTAGGCAGAGGGGATAGTAGCAGCCGTAACTCTAACTTTGCTGCCATTAATGTTTATGTTCCATATGGTTTACCAACATGCTGATGGACTGGCATAATGTGCAAGCACACAATTTATTCCTTCATGCAGCAGCCTTGGGAGAACACAACCACAAATGCAAGTTACAGTAGAGACTGTTTCAAAATAGAGTGATTTATCTTGACAAGTAGAGAACTGCAATAAAAGATGTATTATTCAATGGAATAATTGGTGAATGCATTATCCTGTCAAGTTTTAACTGTTACAATCAGCTTAAATAATCAAAGGTGCCCTAGAGTTTTTATTGTTTTACATTAATTTGAGAATAATTTATAATTTTACTCACATTTGCATTAATGTAAATGGAACTAATAAGCTAAATCCCAAAGTTATGTGAAACAAGAAACGTAACACACTTTAACACTCACATGCCTACTCTGCAGGCCATGCATTCTTATACAGGCTGCACTTCAAACCAGCAGATGACACCAAAATTCTTGGGTATTCTACCTATGCTGTATGGGCAATCCATGCTCACAGTGACTCTGTGATAATGACTTTGCTAATTAGGGAATGCTTGTAGTAATCGTTGGTCCTTCTCTCACCTGAAGTCACTCTAGAAAGTGGCTTGCTGTGACTGGCTCACTCACCTCTCTGCAGATGTGTTATTAAGATCTCTGTGACCTATCCAGCTCTGTATGCTTCATTAGCCTGTTTGCTCCACTCAGGCATAAACTGCTCATTTTTGGATTAGCTGCTTTTGTCTGTTAATCTGCCCTTGACTCATAGGCTGAAATGTTTTAGCAGTGGAATTTTGAAACATTTCAACAGTTGTTCCTGAACCACTTAGTGAGTGCCTTCAGAAAAACCTGCGTGCTCTTCTGAGGCCTGGGGCTATTTGTAGACTCTCTGTATGAGCATGTATAATATGTAAAAATGCAATGCTTAGACAGAGGCAAATTCAGCCTAACATGGGGTTATCAGGTAATTATGTGGATCTCAAATTGAAAGCCATAGCATGAGGTCTTTTGACTCTTTACAGAACTAAGTAAACCTCTGGCTCCAGATATCAGAATTCCCTGCATGAAAAAAAACCCCATACCAAGTCAGTGATATGTTGGTACAAGCTCTTACACCGTGTTCAGCAGCAAGTTCTGGCTTTTAGTGGAGTCTATCTTGCTTCTGCATTGACTAACGGGGCCATACAACAGCTTCAGAGAAATAAGGAAAACAAGATTTAGCTACAACTTTATTGCAGAAAGATGGGGAAATCAGCATGTAGAATGGTGAAGACAAGAGGGTGCTACCTGCACTATAATTTTGATGCCAGTCAAGCCGGTGGCATCTGCATCATTATTGACGAGAGAGAGAGAGAACAAGAATCCATGGAAGCTTTGAGGCTCCCTGGGGGCATATACATCCAGCTGTATATTTAATGTGTGTTCAGCACAGCTACCAGGACAGCAGTGTGTGGCTCAACAAATGCAGGCACACAGTGTGGCATGTCCTCCATGACAGATCAGGCAAATTAAGAAAAACACCAAGGGTTTGACTGGATACCATCAATAGTTTGATTCATTCCATGCTTTGTGTCACAATGTCCAAGTGGGAGAGAAAAAATATGCACTTAAATATATTGCTGATGGTTTAATTGCTGACACTTGCTACTCCATCCCTGCTCAGTTGTAATAATGATCAGGGCATGGAGCATTACTTGAAGAATTAATGACCACCTGAGGTTAACTACCCACAGCTAAAACTTGAGCCTTCAGCTTTCTCAGATAGTCATTAATCCCCAGGAATTGTCCTGTGACTCCATCATTACTTCTAATTTAAAAAGTGTATTTTCTCCTTTTAATTTTCTTTTCACAAAATGAAAGTACTCAATTAGACTTTGTCATTAAATCACATCTGCATTGATTACCTAGGCAAAAATAACGAGAGCAAAATTAAATTTGCCTATTAAATCATTGAATCCTGATTAAATATTTGTTATAAACATTTAATTGCAATTAAGGTTGCATAAAAAATGCACATTAGGCAAAGAATGGTATAGAGTTTGAAGCTGTAACATGTCCAGACTCACTGCTTCTATTTACTTGCTTTATTCCTTGCTAAACAATGTACTACATTTGCGAGAAACGTCACAAATTATTTTCAGCAGCACAGGACTATTAATACATAACACTAGCTAGGGAACTACACAAATGTTTCAGTGATCTGATAGTGAAATCAATTAAAATCACAGTGATGAAGATATTCCTGAAAGAACCACATTGTCACATAATTACTTTCTTTTTTATAGGTTAAATAAAGAAGGAAAGAAAATGCCTTGGTGAGATTTCACACAGTGATCCAAATTCTCCAAATTTCTCTCAAGAAGTTTGTGGTCATCACCAAAACCCCACTTTTTTCTCCATGACTGTTCTCTGGTGGGATTCCATAGGATTCCATACGCATCTAGAGATTAAATGAGTCTCCGTCTTGGTCCCTTTGCAGCCAAGAGAGGACATTGTGCCTTACAGTGCTGTGTGCTGAAACACCAGGTTCTGAATCCAAGTGAAATCCGTCCACTGGAGCTGTGATTTTCTACTGAACTGCAGCAGCAAGTCCAAAGCAGGTTCCCAGGGATATTTGTCAGCTGAGCTCTCTCTGCTGCTGAAAGGCACCTGCCATGCTGCCACACAGACACACCAACCGAGGAAAAGCCTTCTTCAAAGTTTTCAGTAATCACAGTATACGAGTGCTGACCACCTTTCTTGCCTGCATACAACTTTGTGCTTGTGCTACCACACCCAGGTGTGGGCAACCCGGCCAGTGGCTGCTCAGAGCTGGAGAGCTGAGCCTGCAAACCAGACTGGGACCCACAGACCAAGGGCTTTGGGGCAGTGGCTGCTACAGGTCGTGTATAAGCAACCTGATTTTCTGTGAGAGAGTTTCACTTCCCCCTCCACTATACACCAAATAGTTTCCCATGTCCCCTTCACTCCCAGTCAAAATATTCTCAATTTCCTCCAAGTCCCATCTCTCCTGCTGGATTAAGTAAGCTGGTCTGTGCATTGATTCTGAAGTGAAGCTCTTGTTAAGATTCCTCCCCTCTATATAGGAAATTATCTACGTTGGGTTTTTTTTTGTACACAAATGTTCATAGAAATTAGTACATATACATATTTGAACATACTAATTGAAAATATCAATGAATGTTTAAAGATTTTTTTTTCCTCTCTGTCTCATTTCATCTTCTCTAATATGAAAGCAGATGGAGCAGCATAAAATCAACATCCGATCCTAAAATATACCTAAAAATTTTCAGGTTTTCTGAATGTTTCATTGCTCCTTCCAAGTCTTTTTCCAAAATCTCACTGCTTGCTTTTACAGTGTCTATATTTAGACTGTAGAAATCATGCCAAAGGACTCATCTTTTTAGCACCTTTTATTTAATCCCAACAATAATATGAATTATTTTAGTAAGAAGGCTGACACATATGGTCATTTCCATGATTGTGCTATTAAATTAAGTATCTCAGAATAATTTTAGGAGGAACATTCTTAATGAAATTGCATGCATTCCTTATGCTGTCAATAAACTGACCGCAAAAAGTATTTCAGCCATGAGATGCTGGACAGAGTTAGCGAAGTAACAGGCAGATGTAACCAGCTTGCAGCTGCCAGATGGTGTTGAACAGAACAAACTGCTAAATTTTTACCAGGTGAGTGCCCCATTATAGACAGTAGTTTTGTGTATTCAGATGGCATAAGGGAATGATATATGCATATTTGAGCCAATTAAAAAAAAAAGAAAATATTGAATAATCAGCATGTTCTTTGTTTTGTACTTCAGACACTAAATTATAAATTTTACACATAGAAACATCTTTCTTTCAAAAAATCCTCATCCAATAAAAGCAAAAAACCCTAACAAAAATACCTTTACGAAGCCCAATAATAAAGCTATTGTAAAGCCTACATGTATTTAAGAATAATAAGAGACATCAACATATGCAGTTTCTAAATAAATATAACATTTTGTAGACGGAATTACGGATTCCAGTTTCATTTTACAGCACTGCAAACCTATTAAGGATATAATTCAATAGACATCACAAGAAGAAAAACACTAATCAAGCCTTTGGGTTTGTTCATTTTTCCAAAAAAAAAGGAATGGCTACCATAATTAAAATTACGGGATTCATTTTTAGATGCAGTAGGCGGAGTGAAGTGAACCAAGGCAAAACAAAAATCCAAACCTCCAACTCTTACTCTTGAAGAGAGAACGGGGGAAACTTTCATGGGCACATATGGTCTCATCTGAAAGAGCACTTCCCACACTAACTTCCCACTAGTACTTTATGAAACATTGGTTCAAAACTGATTCAAAAGAAGGATGACCTAGTGAGTCACCAGTATCATTTAAGGAAACCTAAAAAATACCTTCAAGACCTCTTGCCCTACTGTTTGATCTCATCCCATTTATGAGACCATAGTCCAAGATTGCATGTATTTATTCAAATACACGAGTAGGCTTAAAGAAAAAAAACCAATATGTATGGAAAGGGCTCTTTCTACTTTTATTATGGAAGCAGCTGAGAACTCTTTATTCCCCAGTCTTTGCAAGTAAAACCATAGTAATTACTTCTAGGCTTATCACTGCCACCTTCTGAAACACTGAAATGCTATGGTTTCATTATAATTACCAAAGCCTATTTACACACTACTATCACAGCAAATGTATACTCTAAATAGAGCTCCTCCTTGTTAAAACCAAGGTTACCAACCTGTGCATGTTTTTAGCTTTTACCACAGAGAGGGGTTAGAGGGAAGGTCTTGCAGTTTAGCATGATCAGCCATTTGTGAAGGGTACATATTTCTTAAACTTCACCATTAATCAATTATTCTGTAAATAGATGAAGGCCTATGCATGTTTAAAATGAAATTTACACATTAAACCACTCAAGATGATCTTTCATTTCTTTAATAAATTATTTCAGTGCTAATGAAGGGTGAATGACTGAATCAGTCAGTAGTTTAACCTTTTCCTCCTGAGATCTGTGAGCTACCCCTTCTCACAAGGGTATGTCAGGGGAACAAGGCATTTTATAACAACTCAGTGAAATGTATAAACACAGTAGCATTTACAAAATGCATTAGCAAGAAATTGACTGAGTCACCTTCAGGTTATTAGAATAACTAATTAATTAGCCCTCCTAATGCCATATGGGCATCATCCACAAACATTTTAGAGATTCAAATTTGAAACAATTTTTAAAATTATAATTTCTAAAGTGACTACAATTAGATTATGCTTTTCAAAAAGAAATTCAAGAGCTCCAAGCAGGCTTAAGCTATGTAAATAAAGCAATATGTACACGAGTTTCTTGTAGAAGGTTTTGGAAAAAAGAAGAAAAACCGAACAGAAACTTCAGAGTAACATAATAATCAATATAATACCCGCCTGACCAAGAAGAAGAAAACAAGATGCAGTAGGATAATAAACCCAGTTGGAGAAACTTTCACTTACATTATAAATTCAGATTCAATTCCCGTCCATCCTTGCCTTTTTTTTTTTAATTCTCTTATGTTATGACTTTGATTTCTACTAGCAACCCATAAAAAGCCATTCTAGAGAATACATAGAGTACATCAAACATTTAGCTGTATTTTCTAGGACAGACTGGATTTCTGAATGCTTGGGTGTTGCAAGGCACTGAAGACTATTTTTTTGTCTTCTATGACAGTTTTCCAGACCATTTTATTGCACATTTTTACCAGGAATGGGGTTCCCAGTAGCACAGTAGTGGCAGCAAAACTACTGTTTGTACAGCTGATGCAGTGTATGCAACTACAAGAAGGTAAAAAGTCCTTAAAACTCAATATCATCTCAGGCTAAAGCGAAAGCAATGTGAACCTAAACCAAGGAATCAAGTGACAGTCATAACCCTCCTGCTGAACAGCACTGCAGCATTTCTGTGGCAATGGCCCACACATTTGCTTAAATTCTATTTTGGCGCAGGAAACATCTAAAATACATTCTTTTCAAAGAGGCTTTATACTTTTCCCTTCCAATATTGAAAGCTGTGTTTGGTTTGATTTGATTTCTGATTATATTTTTTCTCAACTACCCTTTTGCCTTCAGGTGAGAAATATCAAGGCAAACATCTATTAAAAAAACTGCACAGGAAACAACAGTATATGCTGTGCACCAGCAATACTAAACGATCTTTTATAACCAGTGGAAATAAAGTTCAGTCATGTTCTTTACATAAAACATCTTGCTATTTTCCAATAGTAATATTACATCAAATCAGGGACAAAAAGGCCCAGGTATCTACAGAGACATAAAGAAATGAATTTCAGTTGTTAAAATAAGTCCCAAAATCTCATTTTGCTAATATTGGCCCCAAAAGAAGACAACTGGAAAGGATGGCACCCCAGCTCATTTTTATGATAGAGCAGAAAGTTTATTGGACACTTTTATCAGAAATCTAAATGCACTCAGATTTATGCAGAGCAATCATGCAGCCAGTTGCAGTTTATTTTAAATGGAGACACATCTGCACTATCCAGCTAAGATCAAACAGCCCCTTGGACAGCAAATATGAGATACTACAGCCATTTAGTCAGAATGACTTTCTCAACCCACCGTAGAGCCAGGAAAGAAATATAAAGGAATCAAGAGTGAAAGAGGGCAGATTCTGTAAGAGGATCTCGGTTAAGACTGTGTTAACACCAGATTAATAATTATGTAGTTATTCTTATTAAGAACCAAAATTCAATGACAATTTTACCATGTTTCATTGGAAAACTAGAGGTTACCCCCTGAAAAAAAACAACTTTAAAATCATAAATTTGGTTCCTCAATCTTCTAATGTATACAGAATAAAACAAATGCTGTAATAAATAATGTATAAATAAATATATATAAAACAAATAATGTATACAATACCAATAATTTTAAGGTATCCAGTTAATCTTTTAATAAACTTATGGTTATTTGTGTACATAATTTATAATAAACATGCATTATTTCAGAATCATATAAAATCTGCTATTGGTGTAATATAGGATAAAACAGTTCACTGTAAGTTACTGCCAAAGAGCTCATTATTTCAATCCTTAGATGGGTTCTGGATCTCTATTCCTTCCTTAGTGGTTTCATGATTATTGGGGTGAAGGGGTGTTTTTCTTTTCCTTAGAGGGAAAAATTAACCCTATTAATCTCAGTTCTTTAAGATCAGCCATTGTTCAAGTGCTTCGCTCCTAGGACTTAAGTGAAGAAAAAGCAATCTCAGTTTGCTTCCTGCTGGAGTGCACATAAACAACATTTATCACAATAAGCACTATCTTGCCCACATACTCGGCTGGCTATCTCAGCTCATCTCCTTTAGACTCTCAGTGAAAAATCCTTTCATACTCTGATTTCATTGAAACAAGATTTATTTTCCTCTCAGTTTTCCTTACTCGTTTTTTTCCTAACATATTTACATGTCTTGCTTGCTTTTTCTCTGGTGTGTTTTGGCATATTTTTGAGTAAGACTCAGTTGCACCAGTCCAGCATGTTAAGGGAGGAAAATGGAAATGAAATGTATGCAAGCAACTAGAGATGAATAAAACAGTGAGGGTTATTGGTGTTACCTGATTCTGCCTTGACTGAAAAATTCCAGTTCCACACAAAATTTGATGGCTGATGAGAGACCTGAGTTTGCATTATGTGAGGGGCTGATAGGGCCCTGGTGACTTTGCACAGCTATAGGGGAAGTTAATGGAAATTGCTGGGTATCCGGCACTTCAGGAGGAAAAGCAACAATCTGCAGGCTGCCTAACTATAGATTTAAGAGCCTGACATCCTGAAACCAAGATAGAGGCCAACTTTGGTCATTTTTTAATAGTGTGTCTTTCCACGGTGTTCTAAGTACTACATATACTGAAAAAAACCTGTTGTCCTCCTTTCATCTCCCTCTTTTACAACATGTTTTTTTCATAAGAGCTGCAAGCAGGATTATTAATATTCAAAACTGGTTCACTGAGCACTGTGTGAGAGGTTCCTCCAACAGCATTGTAACTCGTTATTTAGTAACCTCAGCTCTCATGATAACTGAGATGTCTGTGGTTGAAGATGAGATGTCTACAGTTCTGTCTACCCACGTAACTTTCAAACTACATGCAAGTGCAAAGTAAATGTGGTGAGTTTTCAGTGCAGTTCGGCTAAATCATTACACAGCCACAAGTCCCAGTCCTCCCAGGCTTACCCTGAGGTGACTTAACTTTCCACCACAGCCAGAATTCATTTGCTGGAAAAACAGTGCACAGCAACCAGCAATCCTGATGCTGCAATTGGTATCAAATTTATATATTACTATTTTTTTTTAATTATGCCTTGGAAATAAGTTTATCCAAAAGTAAACCAGGGCCCAGGATTTTTTTTTTTTTCTGGCATGATATACCACGAAAGTTTAGTGCAATGAGACAGCCATCTCTGTTTTGTCTTCTAGGCAATGTGAGTTTACGGTGGGTTGCAGAATCCCTCTCTGAAACACTTGTGTGGTGTTGTGCATCACACCCACCACAGGGCACATCACAGTCGAGTGAGCGTGCAGGAAGGGACCCTTGGTCCACTCAGACTGAGCCTGCTGAGGGGTTTGCTCAGTTCCTAAGGCATGTTTTCTAATAATTCCTTTAGCATTACATTTCGAAGAATAAACACACAAATTATCAGGAAATTACAAGTGTAATCCAAAAGCATTTGAAAAAGCTTAAAGAATACAGTCATATTGCAAAGATGAATATCCCACTCAGTAATAGACAGAGCACAAGTAACACTGTGGTCATTAAGGAGTTCCTGAGAGCAGCCACTTAAATAAAGTTTTTGTTGTAAATTGCCAAAGGTAGATGCGGCACAGGTACTTTACTATTCAATAACAAATTCTGCTCCACAAACAAGTTCTCTTAGCAAAGCCATGTCCTAATCATCTACACAAACAACCCAGTAGGAGGAGCGGCTCCATTCCCCACGCTGCCTCAAATAAAGCTGCTTATCGTACTTGAAATGTTCCTGACAGGTAAGATGGGGCTGCAGCTCAATTTCCTGCTAGCGATCCTTTCTTTGGACAAAACACGATCCAGCCCTGTGCACAAATATTCTGCAACTGGGTCAGTTCATTCCTAAGGATCAGTGGATACAGAATTCTAAATGGAGCGTTAGCAATTTGAAGGGGAAATAAATGAAAAAGTACTTGGACAGTCTTCCAAAACACTGAAGCCTATAGGCTCAGAAATAGGATGGTACCTACTACCTACCTGAATGTAACAGTCATATTCCAGATGTGGAATTATGTCTCTATTCCAGTGCATTGAGCATCAGCTTCACAGAGTGCCCTGTACCTCACATGAAAAGGAATAGTCTCCAGCTTTCCAATATCAGGCTGCTGCCATTATTGTAACTGCAATCCTGTTTACAATACGTGAAAACTAAAAAGGAGGAGAACAATGGAAATAACTTGGCCACACCAGTTCATTGTTCCGCTCTTGCTTTTGGTACCATACAGAGTGCAAATAATTTCTTATAAAAACCTTATTGAAATGACTCTGCACATTACCTGAGAACTAGGTCTAGCCTCGGAGAGACTCCAGTCTGGTAAAAGTTAGCCTATCACAATCATGTATTAACCCAAAGGTATTTGTCATCTGACAGATTTCCTAGGCATGATATCACAGATCAGATTAACTCTAAAAAGGTCAGATTTGCTGAAAGAAACAGAAGTAAAATTCTAGTAGTGAAGAAGTGGCAGAGCAATGATCCATGTAACAGAGAAAATACTGCCTATAAAAAAAGCCAATATTACAACAGTCATCTAGAACTCTAGTATGGACAATAGGAGAGAGACACAGAAAATTATTAGTGTTATCTGGCAGAAGCAGAAAATCTGGACTTGGAATTATTGAAAATTATTCCACCTTCTCTTTACTATTTTAGCATTCTCCAAGGCATGTGTAATCCTCCAAGGCATGTGAAAATAAACAGATGTCAGAATTAGAAATTGTGAAGAGATTTAAAGTGTGGCAGCCAACACATCCCTATCCTAACAACATGGGATAAAGCTAACAGGGCACTGCTACCTGCTGTGTGGAATTACTGAAAATCTGCTATGACAGCAGACCTTGTGGGCTGTATAATTCCAAAATGATGACAAATCAACTACGATAAAGAGGGAAGAGTGACCACGGTTGATAACGCACAAGAGATCATTGATCACTCTTGCCAGGACAGTCTGCTCACTACTTCTGCAACTGCTTTACTTTGTGATGAAAGTAGACACAAGAAAATTTGCCAACTGAGAATTTACAAACAGCTGTATTATTTAACATTTTACCAATTTTACCAAATACAATTTTGTTTATGCACCTCAGAATGATTTTAGTCATCTTTTCCTCAGTGAGAAATCATGGCTTAACATATAATCAGACATTTGTCTTTCAAAAAATTACCCAGGAAGTTATGCCTAATTTTACATTTGTATAGTTGATTATCGCTGTCTGTAACTTCATATTCACCAATCACAATATTTCCTAAAAGAAAAAAACAACAACAAAAAAACCCCCAAAAAAGGCCCCTACATATAAACAACAAGCCAACATTTCATTACTTTATCAAGCCTTAGGCATTATTTGTAGCTTTAAAAGTTCTTCACTTTTGTATGAATAAAGAAAATTTTGGATCCTAGTCAGATTTCTGCTGGATATCTCTCAGTATGCTCTTGAAATCTGATGGAGAGTGATAGCAATTCTGATTAGCCAGTCTTCCAGAAATTCTCATCGTAGCAATATATCCTATATCCCTAACTGATATATTCATTTGCTTCCATTGAAACGTGGCTTTTTGGCTTGTAGAGTTTTACTTAATTTTCTATCACACAGGTGCCATTCCATAGACTTGACAGCCCTTGCCATCCCTATTTACTCCTCTCTCCAAGCTTTTATATGTATTTATTTTGAGTTAAGAACAGTAACTCTAGAAAACATACAAGATGTGATCACATCATGAATTTGCAAAGTAAAACAACAAGAAGATCTATTTTATAGGAAATCTAAGAGATATTGGAAATTTCTAAGACTTCACCACTTCTAAGACCTGAGCTGTGTGTGAAAAACTTAGGCTCTCATATCTAATTTTAATTGTCATCTCAGGACCTATCCTTTTATACGCAAATTTTGTGTTACATTTTCCCCATGTGCGTTGTGTGAAGCTAACGTCAGCTGACTTATCTCAAAATTGGGAGATTTTCTGTTGACTTTTATGGCATCAGCCATCCACAACTGCCCTTGTGCTGGTTAATAGTGGCACAACACAAAAAACGTAGTGCATGATAAGCACCTTACAGATGGCTGAAAAGCCTTTAGGAGCCATGGTCCAAATGCAACAATAGACCATGCTCCACCTTGATCTCATCTATTTCTACACTTCTCTGAGCATAAATGTTTCAGTTCCAAAAGGTGCAGAAGAAATATATTAAAGAAAAAATAAATGTAAGTTTTCAAAGGTAATTAGGAACCCAAACACACAGATAGATAAAAAGAGGTTTTCCATAGCAGTTGAGGGTTTTGAAAATTCTGTCAAGATATGTTCAAGCCTTTTGAAACCTGATCCTATCTGAGGATACAGTGAAAACATAACATTAACTAAACTTTCCTCCAGTCTTAGCATCATATTCTGAATAATGCTTCCTGCTGAGTCTATGACTAGCAGAAACTATTCTGCAGCAATTTTTCTGCAAGGAGAACAGATTGCATTTCTGTACATTGTTTTGCATATTGAGATGAGAAATAAAAAATATGGCCAAATTAGGTTGGAAAATCCAGAACATCATGCACAAAACTGTTCATCAGAACTTAGCATCTGTCAGCATGAAAAATCATATATGATTAATTTATTTTTATGAATCTATATCATCCTGTAAAACTGCACAGCTTGCCTGCTTCAGCACATTAGGGCCACAGGGAGGGAAAACGCAGCAGTCATCCTTCACAATCAAAGTGTGTTTAACAAGGTTGTTAAGGGAATTCTCTTAACACCCCCTCAGTAGCTGCATGGGCAGCTGGTCAGCTAGTGAGCCATGGTCATGTTTTTACAGTGCCTGCCCCAGCCATCACCATCCTGCCCAACATCTGCACTTAACACCTGACATGCTGCTCTTTTTGGGGGCTCAGGAACAGATTACACAGTACCAGCTGGCCTTGGAAACCTTTGTACCCAGCCCTGAGTTACCTGGTTTCACTGAGGTGAAAGTGAAACCAAACCTGGTATGTTTTGCCTTACAGAAGCAGCAAAAAGAATTGGGAGAAAAATAAAACATGATTCTTTAAAATACTTGTTCAATATTTCAGGAAATTAGCTAACATTGCAGAAATATCTTAAAATACACATAAAAAAACCCCAAATACCAAAACCCCTCCCAAACGACAAAATCCTTGCAACAGGCACTATTGTCCTTGGAGCACAGTTCACTCAGTAATTTTAAGTCAAGGAAATTTGTACGGTATGAAAAGGAAAGAATATATCAGATTGGGTTTTGATCTGGTATCTCCTCCTAGCTTACCCTCATTGTTACAGTGAAGAAAATGTCTTTCCCCTTCTCCTGCGTGGAATCTAATATTCTCAAGAAGGAAGTTCAGAATAGATGATGAAGTGTTAAAAGATTAAGGCATTAGGTGCGAGTACAATACAATAGGAGAGTCAAATTTAATGATAAAGTAGGGGTGCTATATAAAACAGAAAAAAAACTTAGCTGCCTTGCAGTAAAAATAAGAGCGCAGCTGCTGCGTGAAGCACTCATCCCAACTTCCAGAAGGTTTCAAACTGCTGTTCTGTAGGAGTTAAGGGCCGTGGTGAGAGCCACAGGTCAGGGTTCGCTCAGCTGGGATTTGCGCTGGCTGCCGTGGGGCGCTGCGGTGAAACCGGGGCTGTGGCAGTCCTTGCTCGGTGCTCGCAGGCATTTGCTGTGGCTGCTGGTGCCACCTACAGCGAGCTGATCGCAGCTCTGCCCACTCAGAGTCCCCTCCAGCACAGCAGCAGGCACCGCAACCAGCAGGAGGGAACAGCCACCCAAAATGCATTAAAAATGCATTTGAAAGGGCAAAAAAGGTCTTTCGTGAAAACAGGTCTTTCATGATACAGACAAATTGGCGTGGCAAATGAAAACAACACTATTCCTAAAAGGAAGCAGGTAGGCAATCAAGCAGGTAAAAAACAGACGGAAAAAGATCAGTGAGTACTCAGAGACTAGCCTAGTAAGCAAAACGCAAGCCAGATCATCTGGCTTTTGCTAACAGATACGCAAATAAAAAAATGATTATTCAGCTTGTAGAGAGAGACAGAGCACAGATGGATAAGACGAACATCTATTTCTGATTTTGAAATCAGCCTTTTTTATCTCGCCATATCTTCTTTTTTCCATTTCCGATGCAACACCGTGTCTTTTGTTATTCTGTTACCCCTTTCTACATGTGTTTGATAGATGGCAAACAGTATCATCAGCAGAAAAATGCAAAATAGAAACTCAGCAGCGAGAGTATCAAACAGATGTGTTTGGCCATGAAGAAGACATTGAGGAATCTGAGGACTCATATCTTTGTCATAGACTTATTTATCCATCTCTGAGCACATCAAAGCAGCTTGGCACAGAGCAGTGCAGAGTTTTAAATGAGAATGTTCGCATCAAGTGAGCAGTAAATTCTGGTTCCTGTGCCCAACAGAGAAAATCTGTTCCACAGCACCCCTCTTGGCAGAAGCAATGAGCTAACCTGGGTCAGAAGTACCAGAGTTACCAGTCAGTGGCAGATTAAAGCCGTTCAAGCTACTCTCAGAGCTAAGGTGAAGCACTGCCTACATCAGTACCTCAGATCTGGTCATGTTTCTGTTCCCACTCACAGAGCAAGGTAACATTTCTTCTTTCACCTCACTTCTTATGTTTTCTATTCAGTCTGCCTAATCTCTGGGGCACAAACGATACCTTTTTGGAAGGTTGTCTTGTCCAGAACCTATGTGGCAGTGACATGACTGCAGTTGGGTTCAGCTAAGGCTTTTAAATTGTGGCTTTAAGAAAAGGCAACAGAAAGAAAATTAAGTAAACACTTTAAAGGTGCGTGGAGGTGGCTCCCTTTGCTTAGATTTGCTAGCAAGATGCCCTCATTTAAAGTTATCATTTACACCTATCTAGAATATAGACATCAGGTAGTAAAGGGGGGTTTGTGGCATCATAGATGATTAGTTTGGAAAGTGAGGATGTAAAGGTCAATTTCATCATGGTAGTATAATCCTAACACTGGCAGTTGTGTGGTCTTTGTGGCACTTACAAGCAAGTTACATTACTTCTCCCTAAAAATCCTGATTTTATTTTCAGTAAATACTGTGAAATTGGTGAATAACAAGGAGACATGAAGCAATGTTAGCAGGTGTACTTCAGAGAGCCACAGACTCATAAAAGAGTTAATTTTGGAAAAGACCTCTATGATTGTTGAGTCCAAATATTTGGTTAATGAAAAATCCCTGATGTAGATAAGTTAATCAGATATTGCTGAAAGAGGACTGAACCTACTCTTCGTTTTACTACTTACACACCACAGGTTCCACTGAAAACCCACCTCACATGGCTTGGAAACCAGAAAGAAGACAAAGTCCCAACTTTCTGTTTTATAAAGCTTTGTACACAAGCCTTTTCCATCACACAAAGCCTTTTGATTTCACTCCACCTGAGCTTTCTGCACAGCTTTTCTCCCATGTTAATTTTTATCTTATATTTTCCTGAAACTTTTTATTATTTTCAAATATTTTGCCTAAGTTTTGTCAAATTATATGCCCACGCTTGGAATGGCTTCATTGCCTTCATCTGCCAAGAATTCTTTCCCTGTACCAAGCCTTTAGAGCCAGGACTCCCCTTCAGTGCCTCTTAAATTATCCTGACACACTCTTAGCATTTCCCAAATACTTCTCCTGAGCCTCAGCCTTTGTCTTGCCTAATACAGATCCCAATTGTATTGAAGCAGAAAACATGTTTTACCCACCTAAAAAGCCATGTAAGTTTACAGCTTATGTAAATGCTTGCTCATAATAATAGCTGTGATATGCACTACGTAAAATACAGATGCATTGAAGATCACCTGGCCACAAAAATCACAAGTCACAAGATAACAAGCACTAATCACTAACTGCACACTTTGGCCTGTGCAAAACAGAATAGAAAGATTCATTGACTTGGGACTTGAAGAAAAAGATAAAATTCAGTGGGAGAAAAAAAAAAGCCCAGCCAAGTTAGAATAGGGTTAAACTGAGGGGACGCAAAATTTATACAAATATCTATAGGGTTTTAAAAACTCCGAGCCTAGGGCAAGTACCAATTAAACAGAACCAACAGCATAGCATTTAAGTACAGTAGTTATCTTTTAAATTTTATATTGCTTAATGTAACCTACCCAAAAATAGTATTTCCCAAGGCAATCTAGAATTATTTAACGCTACAACAATTACATTTTTGTTTGGCACTTACCGTTGATGTTCCACTTAAGCTTCTCTATGATTTCAAAGACAAAAACCACTTTCCTAAAATATGTAGCTCGGGTTTGAGCTACATCAGTGTGGAGGAGGGGAAGGAGCAGACATCCTAACACTGTAGAAGTATTGTAGGATTCTCAGTAAAACCCACTGAACTATCGTAAGAGAAAATCTAGGAAGTTTCTTGCAGAGACTTATCTCTGTGTATTGCAGTATGGTCTCATCCCTTAGATAAAATTGCTACCATTATTCATATGATATTTGCTAAATTAGGTGTGCATTTCTGTAAGCATTGTTTTTTCCAGGAAGGCTCCATGTACGTCCCTGACCACCAGTTATAGTCCCTCTTGAGAGGAATGAAGCTATGAGTAATAGAGACAAACAGAGTGGAAAGTGGCATAAAATGGAAATAAACATTAATAATCTTTAACCTCCCGCTGATTCATTGACTCACACAAATCAGCACTCTGGGATTTGGTCCCTATTACAGAGAGGGAACTCAGGGTATTAAGCCTTTAATCATAAAGGCACTTAAGCACTATCTTTAGCACTGGCATTAGAGCAGGGCCATGGCAGTGAGCTGGCAACTCACACTCCAACCCATCATTCTGCACCTGAGGCTGGCATTTGGGGTGGGTCACTGTGTGGTGCTGCCACGTTACTGGTGCTCATTTCCATCTCTTATTGAAGAGATGGAATCTCTTATCTGTCTCTCATTTCCATTTCTTATTTAAAGGCTTTGGAAAGGTTGAGAGAGAAGTCTCCAGTACACACAGAAACCTTCCACTTAGCCAAGAAGGGGAAAAGTGCTGGCACAGAAGTTGGGAAAAGACAGGAAAGGCACAACTTTCTTAGTGTTATCCAGCTGAGGGGGAATGGAGCTGAGAGAGGGAGCTGAGTGCAGAGATTGCAGCCCATAGCAGCCATCTGGAAAAATATCAGGAGAAGACAACGTACCACTTCATCCATTCCTAACAGTAAAGTTTGGAATTGTTTAATGGTGAGTACTGGATCTGGTCATTTTCATACCTTGCAGCTCTCCCACTATTGGAAAGTGCTCTCTCAGATTCCAGACCAATGAGACAATAAGGGTTTACTACTGCTTTGATCTTTCTCTTACTGTATAATTTACATATTTATCAAAACAGTTTAAACTCCCCATCTACCTGTGTTTACTTCTGTGTATTCATCCATGACAGGTTATTTTGTTTGTTTTTGAAAACACGAGCATGGATTTTTTTTTATTCTGTGTAGTTGTTATCAAAATTTTAATGAAAGTTAAAAAAAGAAGGAAACTTTATTTCCAAACAGCCAATACCTTTATCCATGTGTTTTAACACCATTTTTCTAGAAATAAAACCCAGGCTGCTACTGTGGTTTACTCCTCTGGCTTTAACATTGTTCATGAGCATCAATGCTGCAGGAAAATATTTTTCTCACCATTACCTTTGAGAGGCCTCCCACTCTTCATAGAAGATTCTCTACAGTGCTGTTGAGTCAAGTCTATTTTGCCCTAAAAAAATCTCAATTTTCAAGACTCAACACTTCAGTGATCACACACTTCGAAGTACTCAGTCTTTATATGGTACCATGCCAATGAAGGGTAAAGCAGCAGCTGCTCACAGTCCTCAGTGCTGCTGAGTAGAACTCATAGGATGGCAGCACACAGCTACTAATACTTTACAAACATTGGTAAGTGATACTTGAGGTAGAAGATGGAACAAGTCTAAAACTTGTATTTCTAAGCAGGAGAATGAAGACAACAAATTATATAGGCTGTAATTTGGGTGTTTATTTCTTTCCTATACCATGCTTAGGCTGAGCTTTGAGGAACAAAAAATTGATATTTGAGTAGCTTCTTCAAAAATAAGTAAGTAAACAATGTGTATGGCCAGAAAATAATTTCTTCAGTTCCTTGCAAAAAAAATATTTTTTTTGAAAAAAATATAATGTTTCTAAATTTTGAATTGATTCTCGAACTATTACAGTAATCCAAATTTTAAAAGACTGCTAATGTGTCAGGTCAGGCACGTAGTTGTATTTTAGGCCGAATAAAGTGTAAAATCCTGACACTGGATAGCAGAATGGATTTAGCTATGTGCTAGTAAACATATAGAGAATAATTTAAAAGTTCTGGATTTCATGTCCAGCCTCTGAATGCAAAAAGAACTGTGGCAACAATGGCTTTCTGGAGAATTTCCTTCTTCATCGTGCTAATATGGAACTCCTGCCAGGACCAACTGCCATAACTGTGAATCGGTAATTTCTATATTTTAATTTAAAATGAGTTCATTAAGAACAGAGGTGAAACAGTTTCAGTCTCTTTCCAAAGCTCAGTCCTTCCGTGTCAGTGGTTTACAACTACTGCCTGTGGCAACCAGCTCTGGTTAGAGACTTCTGCTCCTGCTGCAGATACTGTTTGGAAGAGACCATGGTCGGTATTGTCCCAAGACAATTCAACTGCAATACATCAACACACCAATCCTTGGAAAGCTCCTCCAGAGACATGCCTCCTGTCCCCACAGAATCAGGAACACTTTTAGTGCATTCATTTAATCTATAGTCATTTTTGGCTAAAGGTAGATGAATATGATTTAGACATTCTAATCCTTCCATATCAGAGGAGCACTTTAGGGCTTATGTTCTCAAACTGAAGCTGGGGAGGGAGGCAGCCAGAGGAAGGTGTGAGGACAAAAAACCCACAAATACTGTTTTCTGCTATTTTGTGATTAATTTCAAATAAGGCCTCTCTCCATTTTTCCAAAGCTGCCTCCCTATACAGTATAAACCATATAAATATATAAAAGTGTGAAATATGTAATAATGCATATTTAGTAAGTGCCCACTGCTGAAACTAAACCTTTGAGGCTATTCTATCCATTTTTAATTAATTTAGGAGCTGTTTCTTGTCTACTTACTTTATACAACTAATCTGCTGTAAGCACAGAGATTAGTGTCATGGTCATTGCAGTAAAAGTAAAATTAATTTTTTAACAATTTTTACCATCATTTTACCTACCACTGAAGTGCACATGATGCTAAGAAGAGTGAGATAACCGCTGATATGTAGTTATGATGAATTATATTTCCTCCTAAATAACTGGAAATGTGACCTGTAAGAATAAGGAAGGTCTGAGTTGGGAAAGAATTGCAGCTGCTCTATGAAATAAATATCACTGAAGCCATATTTTAAAATCTGCAATTTCTTTGGTTTTGTAAAGGATATGTCACAGCCAAAGATTTCATTAGAAATTTTGTCAATCCCAAGTGGAATTCACTCATGAATAGCAGCATTCTCCCTGACACAGCATGCGATCCTCTTGTTACTCAGGAAAGTAGGAAACGAAAAAAAACCCCTTTTGAGCACATTTATATAGATATAGAGCAACTTCACACAGAACAACATGTGACACCAATTTAGGTAAGCAAAGGCCACAAAAGTCCCATAAAGTTTTATTGTGGGATTGATTTCGTGTGTATATCTATTAATATGCTAAACATATCACAGCACTTGGCTTCAATACAGACTGAAAAAATAGGAAAAGCCAACAAGACCGAGAACAGCTTAGCATCAGAATTGCTATGGAAAAAATAGGGAAGAGGCAAACAAACCAAATTAGTGTATTCTAAACACAATTTGAAAGGTTATTCCTTTCAATTAGAATTTTTCCACACAAAAATATACTTGCCTGACAAAGAAATCCTAAAAGTTCTAGGGAACAAGGGTAAATTAAATTTAAAACTTTGTCATCTGCATAAATTTTTAAATGTAAATACAGCCAGTAAGCATACCTTTGAAGAATTATGACAACGAAATTAAAAAAAAAAAAGTAATTAACATATAATGTAGTCACAAGGTCTGATCTAAAGGAGAATACCCTCAGTCAGACCCTGTGTGTATTTCTGGAGAATAATGACGAGGGCTTGAAAAACCCTTAGGCCACAACTGTGGCTTTTATGCAATCCACTTGATCCATCAGTGCAGCAGCACAGCTTTGTACCTTTGTGTTTGTGCTGAAGGTCGCCTGGACCTCCCCCAGCCCTCAGGGCAGAGCTGATGAGAGCTCTTCATGCAATGTCAGGTTCTCTGATGGAAACAAAATTTAAGAGGGAAACCTTTTTCTTTGGAGTAACCACAGCTGGGGATTTTATCTTGGAGACCTGTACTATTCATGTTTTATATCTGCTGCGTTGAACTCAATAGACCATTACAAAGTTCAGCTCAGGATTTTTGGCAGTAGGTGCCGGATTTTTAACTGTCAGTGCTGACAGATATCTGTGTCTCCTCTAGTTTGCCTCCCTTCCTGCTACATTCATTTTATTTAACATAACGTTCATTAAAATAACCACTAATAAGCAGCTGAACAGGACTTGCCTGGATATCCTAACCATAACTTGCATAAAACAGCTGTTAAGCACCATTAAGAAAAAGCAAACGCAAATGATTGCAAGTTATTTGCAAACTCTTCGTACCCTCAGAAATCCCAGGAGAGGTTGACTGGGAAGCCCATTTCCTGAAAGCTGTTGCAGGTCCAGAGTTCCTGAGTTTGGTTCTTGAATTCATTGCAGGTGATCCCACTAATCTTGATGGATTTACTCTAGGTTTGCTGTTGGCGCCTTGAAGACGTGATCTCATGGCTGCTTTACATCCATCAAAGTCCACAAATGAAAGGGAAAGTCTTGCCTTCATTTTTACCTCCTTAGGGCTGTCTAAAAATCTCATCCTTCTGTTATTCCTACCTACCCAGCCACCCCAAGCCAAATCCTGTTCATTTTCACGAGACACACTCTGTAAATTAGTTCAAAGCACCGACATCAACCACAATACTTCAGGAGCCACCAGAGGAAGCTCTTAGGAGAATGGGGAGCCAGACCTCCTTGAAACATTCTATATGATAAAATTTAGTCTTCTTTTGCTCTTCATTGGCACTGCAGAGTACTAGCTACCACTTCTAGATACTTAAATGAAAGAGGAATGACAAAATCTGACAAGTGTTTCCTTGTATCTTAAGCCTCATTTTTTGGAGTGTTGTGATACTTAACTGGACTTCATTATTACCTCACTATTACTCAGAATAATAACAAGTCATTAAATGAATTTCTGTTCAGTTAAAGCCAATTCCTTCTCATACTGTTCTGCATTTTGATCCATGAAAACTACCTGGTAAATGTTTTGCCCACAACAGAAGTGAGCAACATTACAAATTGTCTGATGTCATGCTGAAATCCCACAAAATCTTCTTTCCAACTGAAAACTACAAATCCCCAGAACAGCAGTATATATTTTGTGCAAAGATAAAGCAGTGGAGAGGACAGGTTGAGGTTCGTGGGCGTGTGTTATTTCATTTTTTATTGCTGTTCTCAGCAATTTACTTCACCAGTCATGAGACAATAGCCAAAAGTCATGATTGTTTTGGGTTGGATATGATAAAAACAGCCTCATGATGAAAGGTTTCCTACTCTATAGCTGTTTAAATTATTTTATTGCTTGTCTAATGGTTTACTAAAAATAACAAAAGTCTACCAATGTTATTGCTTAGAGACATTCACTGCACAGGACACTTCAAATTAAAGTGAAGTATATGATAAATCAGAGAGAAATCTTGACAAGCTTTAATGAACTTCTGGGTAAAATTAAGCATTTTAGTTAAGCCTGACTATTTTTGTATCAAAAGGGGACAAACTGAAGAGCAAATGATGAAATATTTCTCTAAATCTCCATTTAACTGACAGTCCAAAAGAAATTCCTGGGCAAAGCAAGTCAGACATCAAGGCCACCCTTCCCCTGAGGCATTTTGAGCCTTTCTCTCTCTGATGTGCTCCAGGCAGAAACTGAGCAAGAGAAAAGATTTATTCCCTCAGACATTCACTTGCAACACGGGATACAAAACTTCCAGATCTCCTGGGACATGGTTATTACTTCCAAAAGCAGGCAGAGAATCCACAGAAGACTGACCGAGAGCAGCGGAAACATTAGCAGTGAACAAGAAATTCTTCTGAGAAGTGAGAACTGAATCAGAGTGCTGTATTTTGTTTGTGTAAACAATATTACTTTGAGTATGTAAAATTTGAACACTAACCCTAGTCTTCTTCCAGCAGGTTTTTGAGGAACACTTATTTTGATATTCTTTTGTACAAGACAAAATATTCCCCTTTGTTTGTGGTTTTGTTTTGTTTTTCTTTTAAAGCAGAATGATCAATTCAACTCCAAAATTACTGTTTTGGCATCAAGTACATGAGCTTTTTTTCCCCAATTGGAAATGATATTTATATTATTATAGGTATTATAAGTCTGCTCAACTGATTGCCAATAATCTGCATAGCCTTACTTGCAGGTTTGTCACCAGCCTGGCGTGAGTGTGTATTTGTTGTCCCAGAAATAAGCTGTGTAAATGCTAAGAATGCAGAGAAGGCCATCTGCTGAAGCACATGTGATGGCTGCAGAATAGTTCCACCAAAGTGTGCAAAAATACCCCATAGCTGCAAAAAGGCAATTTCACTGCTGCTTCTGAGGTGTTTAAGCATTTTTCTTCACAGGAAGATCTCTCACCAGCATTTCCTGACTTTACATATAAGCCTTCTTTTACCTTTCAATTTATGACTTTACTGTGAGCCTCAGTCTTGAGACAATAGCACCTTTTAAAGATGTAATTTTAAAGAGTCAAAGAAAATGAAAGGAAAAACAATTGAGAAAAAATAGTCGTCTTGCTCTGTCTTGTAGTTTAGTTGCTGAAATCACACCGTGATGATTAACAAGTTAAATCTTAATGAACATATTTTGAGGGGAATAAAAGTCCAATAACAATAATAACTCTTAGTCCTTGGGAGGATTATAAACAACCAATGCTAATTTTGCACCCATTCTATGACACCTACTATTTAAAAATATGTTGACTTCATGAAGTCCTCTAACAAGATTAATAGGATTGATTTTTTTTTCATATCCTTAATCTCTTCAGCATTTCATTGGTTCACAGGCAAATAAATTCCTTTTCTCTGCCATGTTCCTTAAATCACTTTTGCCTTGAGATCACAAGTTTGATTTTTTTGTAAATAAATTCCATTTCCATACCAGAAACTTGAAAGAAGCCTAGGATAAATCAGAAGAAAGCTTTTATCCTTTTCTTAAAAGACTGACTTTAATATACTAGGAAAATCAGAATTACCATCTGAATAATGACAATAACTTATCTGCATTTTCATCCATTAGGTTGAAATTCATTGTTGGAGAGAGATAAAGAAAGGGAAAAGGACATTAATGGCTTAGAGTGTGGCTGGCTTTACTCATTCCCCTGCTGCAGTGGTATCTCTGAATAGGCCATTTTACCCTTTCCAGGACAACAAGAAGGTGGCAGAGTTCATAAGATGGATCAGCAGTGACTGATGTAACTCTTATGATAAAAATTCACTAAGCATCACTAGTTTGTACAGATAAGGAAACGGTCTGCTTGGGAAGGGCATAGTTTTAGGGCAATTAATCTAATGAAAGGTATTAATATCTGGAGATAATACACAAAAATAGAAAAAAATGCATCAGGAATGAGAAACTTGGGAATTTTCTTCTTACAGTTCAACTCTCAGCTAAGGATATACTCATTCTCTTGCATGGTTTCATTCTCTAAGGTGTTATTTAATTTTGCAAGGAGATAAACTGAGATATTTTGTCTCCTAGAAGCATGAAGAAGTGGATAAATTTGGTACTGCTCCACATAAAACCAGACAAACTTACGCTCTTGCCCCCACTGTTGTATTACTACCTTGAGTGACTTAGAGTTTGCAGGCTGGTTTGCTCAGTCCATGAGAGACAGTGCTGCATTCCGGACTTTTCTTACCACTACAGTCCTGCTTACTTATATAAGTTTCTAGGAATTTACTTGCAATAGTCAGAAAAGCTGTGATGCTATTCCTATAGTAGATATTTTTCATAATTTTAGTTTTACACCTTCATAAATCTGAAAATAAAATATAGTGCAAGAGCAGTTATAGCAGAACTCATGTCTGATAGATCCGATCCCCAGCTAGTTTGATAACACTTTTGAAACACGTCAATGTCCAACATTTTAGCTACCTGCTTCAACTTCTAACTAAATTCAGTTTCATGTCATTTGGATTTCTCATCGGCAGTTAATCTTTTTAACTGTCAATGGCTGCCTGCTAAAGGATCTTTATCAGTGCACAAACTGTATAAGCACTAAAGCATCACTGCAACACATATCTTCCCAAACCTAAAAATACTTGGTGAGGGAAGAATGCATTTGGTTTCTTTTAAGCAATGCAGAATTTGCTGTAGTAAAATGCTATCTTGGTGCTTAAAAAAGCTTAACAATTTTCCATCAGGTTTAATGTATATTTAATTAGAAAATAATTGTTTCCCTACACAAATTTCAGCTTGAAACGGAAGCTAAGTTATTTGCAGACAAGGGCACAGGAAAATCTGAGAGCATGCACAGCAGACAAACTCAGGCAAGCATATGGGTCCTGACATGGGTGCAGAGGGGAAACATATGGCTTTGCTCGCACAAGATCCTCACTGCATCCCGACATGTTTCGAGTAAAAAAAGAAAAGCAGTTTGAAAACAAGCTGTGCATTTTGTTGCACGCAGTCATAGAGGCCTCCTTCTCTACAATACTTAATATTCAATTATGTTACTGCAAATTAGGCGTCAATGACAAGGAAAATTCTAGAAATAGAGCACTATGCACTTCTGTCATCCATGTACAGAACAGAGTAGGCCAGATGTCCACTGGCACTGAGTGACCAGCTCCAGGGAAAGCAGCAGATAATTTCTGGATGGCAAACAGAAGAGAGTTCTCCCCTCAGTTTGGCAGAAGGCACTGTGATGGGAGAGAACATTGTTTGAACACTGCCAGAATCTCCAGCTTGCTCCCTGGACAGTTGCACTGATTGGACACACCGATATATATGGAATATACTCAGAGAATTTTTTAACTTTTAATGAGATTTATAGCATGTGCTGCTGTTTCAAGGGCTATCATTTTCTGAATAAACAAATAATTCTCCTCAAAACTGTATTTGTGCAAGTCTTACATCCTCTGGGGACTCTATTAGCCAAGGTGTTATTGCAGTACCTAATGCAAATGAAATACCATCAATAAATAAAACATAGTTTTACTAATATTTCAAACTGGATATCTTTGACATCTGTTTAAATCAATTTATATTCAAGTCAGAATTCACAGGTGTTTCTATAAAATCTTATTGCTTTAATTCTAAACATTTCAGATTAACTGATGGGAATTCCACAATAATGTCTCCCACATACATTATTTTCATTTTGCAGGTGTTAGATTGCGGCACCAAGACAAAAAAATATGACTAAAGCCTAGTAAAATCCATTGAAGAGGAATGATAATAATCCGGATTTCCCAAATTTCAGGCTAAATGTTCAATTGAATACAGCTTTTTATTGGGTTTTGCATCTTTCTGAATATAGGGTAGAAGATCCTTAATTAAATGTTTAAAACTCAAACTCTTTGGGTGTCAGAAAGTTTCTCTCCCAGCATACATTACTTGCAATATCTTTATATTCCCTGGAAAAGACAAAGTCTGTTTGTACAAATATTTATCTGGTTACATCATGCACACATGCAGCAATTAGAAAAATTGCAAGCTGTTGTATTTAAATATTTTAACCACACAATAATTCATTGATATAATTAACATTAAAAAATCAGAGCAATACATTGCACTAGTGTTACTATTACTGTTTCCACCACTTCATTTCAGAGAATTAATTAGATCCATTATCTTGCTGCCATTATGAACCTGTCGAAAGTTTCAGGAGGCAAATAAAACTTTCCTTTTTAATAACAAAAAATTATCAAGTCTCTAAAGTTCCAACAGTAACTGCTGTTGTACAACAGAGGTAAATGGAGCTTTTAGGAACTGGCTGCGTATTTCCCCCTCAGCCATAGTTTTTGGAGTGTGCTGATGTGGAGAGTTGGTCCCTCACAGCAGAGGGGCTGGGACAGCTGTGCCCCTGCAGATGCAAAGCCAGCATGCCCTTCTGGCCAGAGGAGCTACACAGCTGCCTCTGGGTGCTGTGCCAGGGGAACTCTGCAAACACACTTTTCCTTCCTGCATCTGGGAAGATTGCACAGAAATTGTAAGTTTGGAACTCCTACGTGAAGTCACCTCCAAGTACAGAAGTCCACATTAAAAGGAGACATGAGACCTTGGGATCATTCCCCAAGCTTACAGAACCCAGTTGAAAAAATAGGTGTTCATAAGACTGGCTCTATTGACCCATTTGACAGCAGACAAATTGTGTCATTCCTCCCTGAAAGTACCTGTTGAAGCCACTGTTATTTGAGGCTTTCTTCAGGAGAGAATGATCTAGCCTAAAGTAATTGTGCTCCTATAGGCTTCTAGGGTTTAGTTAAAAAAACAATTTTCTTATCGACTACTCTAATTTAGAGAACAAAATTGTACAAACAATTTTGTACCTAAACTAGTAGTGATTCTGAGATATATGGTTTTATTTGGAATTTAACCTACTTGCAACAACAGAATTTGGCCTTTTATATGGGTGAAATTTTGTTTAGGATCACCATCCATGTGATCTACTATACCTCTACTCCTCCTGGGAAAAATTTAACTGTTTGGATTAGAGAGCAATATGAAACTACTTTTACTTCTCAATTCAAATCAATGAAACTTCAGATACAAATCTAGTTTGCAAAGAAATTGGATACCATTTATGTTTTAAGACCCTGCCTTGATGTTTTTCATTAGACTGTGCTGGTGTTTTTCATTAGAGTAGTATAAATGTAGAGTTGTTGCACTTT
Organism: Picathartes gymnocephalus; assembly: GCA_013390045.1. NCBI lineage: Eukaryota > Metazoa > Chordata > Aves > Passeriformes > Picathartidae > Picathartes > Picathartes gymnocephalus. The sequence continues at coordinate 39,070 of WEKY01049506.1, forward strand.
ACCCAGATTTATGAGAATGTCACAGAGCTCAACTTATTACAATTAACATTCCAATTACATTTCTAGAAGTATTTTAGAAAGGCCATTTAGAATGCTTTGACAGGAATTTGATGCATAGTTAACTACCACAGCAAATCACACTTGGAAAGAGAGCTGGAAACTGTACATGCTTTGAATCTTGCATACTGATTTTGGCTGAGCAGTCACAATGGTTATCTTCCAGAAAATTCAAGAACAAATTGTCGGTGTATGTTCCACCAGCTTCCCCTCTGTCTAAGTGGAAACTACAACGTGGCAGACAGAAAGTGGCACGTATGTAATTGTACTCCCATGCACTTCAGCCACACAGCAATCTCCACTGATGTACTCTCCTTACACAGCTCATTTGCAGCCTTGATTGAAAGTAATGAAGAACTAACACACACAAAATGCTTTAAAACGTTCCACACCTTATCCTTTATGCTGGGCACTTGAATTTGAGTTCAAGGGAGAGTGAGACACCCTGAGTGCGCCACCGAACCACACCGAGCTCCGCCCTGAGCTGGGCCGGGGCTCCGGCTGGAGAGAGCGGCCCGGTAGCGGCGCAGGCTGCGGAGGGCAGGCTGCGGAGGGCAGGCTGCGGAGGGCAGGCTGCGGAGGGCAGGCTGCGGAGGGCAGGCTGCGGAGGGCAGGGCGGGCGGGAGCTGCGGCCCGCGGCCAGGGGCAAGGGCTGCCTCCTGCCTTGGGCTGGGGAGTGACGGGGCCCTCACCTGCGGGGACAGGGCTGCGGTTGAGTTACAGACACAATCACAGGCTTCTCAAGCTAGAGGAGACATTGGAGTCCAACTCTTAACCCAGCACTGCCATGGTTTTGAACACTTGCATGTTTCTTGAGCGCTTGGGGCAAAAGAGTTTTGGCAGAAAGTGAGCAGCTTATACCCCGGGAAGGATGAGTGGAAAAGCAACATGGGTTTAGACCTTGCGAGAAACCAGTGATGCAAGGAGGGAAAAGCAGCTGGAAACTGCACTTGAACAAATAAGGGGGACAGCTCACAAGACATGGAAGCTGGAACTTGTGACTTGTAGTAGCAGGGGAAATGCTCCCACTCTTCCCTCACATCTGAATGTACAGGATCAGTTCAGTTCTGGGCAGTTAATAGCCCAAGGGAAGAGAAAAAAATTCATGAAAGGAGGATTAAAAGACATCTCAGTTTGTAATGACCACCAAGAGCCCTCTCTTCTCAGCTATCACTTGAGCTTCCAGCTCCAGAATTTGCATTTTGCCAGCTGCCCCCTTTACTGAGCTGTCAGTACTGTATTTCCTTTCAGTTAGGAACCAAATTCTAAAAGCCCTGAATAATCTTAGGCCATCTAATAGCATTATGCTATTGTACACAGAACACTAGCAACATCCTTCATGCACCCAGCTACCTCTCAGTCTGAATGTTTAAAGGATTTCCCAGCTCAGCCATGACTTCCCTTCTGGTTACTAATGGTAGCTGCTGCCTGCAAAATTCAGTGTATTTGTTATTTTCACATGTGCCTTTGATTATTAGTTTTGTTACTGTTCTAGTTTTGTTATTCTTGTTTTTCACAAAGTGTGCTTTCTAATTTATAATGTGAAAGGATTTTTGCAAGTTTCCAGAATTTGCCTTAAAGCCAACACTTAACTGGAGTCATACCAAATTACATTAGGCCTGATACATAGCACGTGCCTGACATGCATGGATCATTTCCTCCTTTGAAGTTAACTCTTGGCTGGCATAAGCTAATGCCACTGAAGATAACAGCACTATGCCAATTTCCAGTTCTTTAATGGGGCATAAGTTAAAAAATAATACAGTCATCCTCTTAGAGTAACACAAAAAATTGCATGATTGTCCAGACTGAAAATATTTTATCTTATTCTGTTCTGAGCTGGGATTCACAGGCCCTTTATGAACCAGGTTGTTACAACTGAAGTGATTTACCTCCCCTCACCTCACCACATTATGTATATGGATCCAAGGAAGCATCCGTTGTTACACATTAGTGCAAAGTCTGAATGGATGTAAATATTACATGATATAACTCCCTTTGAAATCTGAATGTATTTCAGGGGAAATGCCAATCACAGAGATTCTCTAATTGCCTTAGAGAGTTAAAAGATGATCCAGTGGATTCCCCCACTCAAAACCTTTGAGTATTTTCTATGACCTGCTGCTTCATTTATTCACTAAAAACGTAGGAATACTAAGAAAGATCAGTATCAAAATTAGTTTTCAATTAGACAACAACATAGCAAGACAGTTTTTGACTGTACTTAACCTCAACCCACGAGTTTTACTGCATGGTTAAGAAGGGCACCTCCATGATGTTGGAAGTGACTGTTTCTGAAGTTCTCTGTGGTGTCCTCTAGCTTTTGTGCCATGGCAGGATGGAACCTGGACCTTTCCCATGACTTTTGTCCAACTTTCATCTTTGTAAAGACATAAACAACCGTGAAGTTTTATTCCTAGCCACTCCTGTCATACTGTGAAGTAACTTTCAGCATGCAATTCCCCCCATCCTCTCGTGGCCTTATTCCCCCAGCCATTTCAGTGACTGCTGCTGCAGGTCTCGTGCCCTGGCTCTGCTCTAGGAGTTGGCAAGAGACCCCACTGAAATCAATGGCAAAATTATTCTTCCATCTGAAGCTCCATATGGCAATATCCAACAGATTGCCAAAAAGAGAAATTATTCACAGCTATTCATAACCTTTTCTCATACTATTTTTTTTCCTGTTGAACTACCTTGTCTTTTTTATTCTTTTGGCTTCCTATAAAATCATAATGATACCAAAGATATAGTCAAAATCCATAAAAGTGTAACATCACATAGGTAATTATACTTTCCTTAGAAACTAAGATTCACAAATAAACAATTTGAATGAAGCACTGATAAATCAAGGTCTCTTTGATTAATCTATTTATATTTAGAAGTCTATGACTGATGTGTTATTTTTTGAATGTCAAAACTTTTTTTATATTAAGGTGAAAATATGTGTATATACAAGCAGCATTCATTATCTCCAGATAATCAGCACAGGAAGAGACCCTGAATGTCAAATTCACCTGTGAAATTAAGAAAGTTCCAAAGAGAGAGCAAAACAAATTGGGTATGACAGAGCATGACTGACACCTGATCATGCACTGATGGGTGTCTATCTCAGTAACAAACAAAAATATAATAAAAGTGCATCACAATGTGGATAGAAATAGACAGACTTTTTGTGTTGTACTAATGAGAACAAATAATCTTTGAATACAGAGCCCAGAGAGAAATGGGTTGAGCCATCTTTTATTCAAACAGCCAGCCCAGTCTTCTTAGGAATGGCTTTATGAATACACCAACAATGTCTGCATTGCTGCTGCTTTTCTTGAAATGCAACTTGCCATATATTCTAGTACTTACTAGAAATGTTATGAGCCAGAATTTGAATTCTATTTCTAATAACAATGACAGAGGAGATTTAGTGGAAATGCTTAGGAAAAATCTCATAGAAACTGAAGTCCATCACACTGGCAGCATGAAAAGATGTCAGAAACTTATTGTCACATTTAAAATAAGCTAGGGCTGTTATTTCTCTAGGTTAAGCCATATATTTCTACAGGTTTGTATTTTAATATGAATAACCATCGTCATCATAAACCTTATGGCAACATTAACATTTGTACACTATATCTAAAAGAATGCACTCTTGTAATAAATAAAATAAAATTCTACTTGAGTATAGATTTAATAACGAAGTAATAGAGTTTTGTCTCTATTCACTGAAATTAATTAATTACTGTGAATGTATGTTTCACAGTCCTTAGAAAGATATTGAAGAATAAAATTACTATGTGATCAGCATTCAGTCTGTGATGTTAGGGTTTTGGGGTTCTGAGTGTTGGAATTTTTCACAAAGTCCTATAAAGCCATAGTGCAACAGCAAGCTTGTAGTATAGAAAAGAGGCACAGATAGGTATAAATAAGTTTTTCCATATGAAGAAAAGGTTTATGAAGAATCTGAGAAATGCCTGTAAGTACTGTACCACGTAACTGCAAATCTCCCAGAAGCTGTAAGCTAAATCAATGTTTCTTTGCACATTATCTATATTGCTGGTACTACAGTAAATAATCTTACGACAAATGCACTTACATGACCCTCTTTTCATGTCTACAACACAGGGAAATAAAGACTTAAGAAAGAAAATGTACTAATCCTTTCCTATTGTGACATGCATACAACAATGACCATAGGCAGAATAAAATCCAAATCCATAATGCATGCTCACATCACAGTAGGACATGGACAAAATCCAACAGCATAAATTAACTTACTACCATGTCACTACTTCATTATGCACTAACAAATAAAATTTTAAAAGCTGTAAACCAGAACAATAATTTACCCCATTAAAAATATAAAAACAAACCACCAGACATAAAAAGTTGATACTTTTGTCTTAAGGCTCTTCTTTTTAATGCTATACTAAAAACTGTGGGAAGAGATATTTTAAAACAAGTCCTCCTCACAGACAGTGGAAAAGGAACACTTGAATGAATGGGAGGGCAGGGAGAAGAAAGGGACATGAATCCCAGCAGATCACTCCATTCCAAAACCTTTGGACAAGCATGAAGCCTCATGGATGACAAGATAAAGCTTAATTTAATCCCTCTGTAACTGTTGAACATCCTCCTAAATTGAAAAGCTATGTTTGGTTTCAAACCCATCACATGGGAGAGAATTCAACAATACAGAGACAAACAATATTCAGCAATGAGAACCTTCATAATGTGAAGATGTAACAAGTGATGCTATTTCACTTGCTTAAGTCTAAAGGTGATGTTGAAATCTAGTACTGAAGATTTGTATACCAGAAATATATCAAAGAAAGGCATAGTACTTTTGTTGCAGATTGCCAACTATAGATTATTTCACCTTGAAATGCAAAAGTAACATAGCTCTATATCCTTTCCTTTTATCCTCACCTACCAAGAAATTATTTTATTTTCTGTATATTCTTTTTCTCTTACGTATAATTGCAGTAGTTTAAACAAACCAACACCAAACCAAACAAACATAAAAACCCCTAACAACTTTGAAAAAAATTTCTAGAGGATAGAGATTTGCCATGACATAGAAACAGAGGATTTCCTCTTTTCTACTTTAAATTTGATACTATGGGAGCTTTCTGTAGATTCGCCTTCTATATTTATAAGTACTTTAAAATGAAATTTGCTTTCATCCCTAAATGTGCACTTCTAGACCACGAGTGAAATACTTGCCAGTCCTATCAATCCCTTGAGTCTCACCTTAAAAGATATTTATATGTCTTCATTAAGGAACTTTTTCTTAAAATTTGCCATGTTATCAAAGAAGACAATCATAAAATTTATTCCAGTAACAAACTCATCTGTGCTCTATACAGAGTGTTTTTATGTTCAATAGTCCATTCTTTCCGTATCTAAGTCTCCTTTTTACCTCTTCTCTCAGTCCTAAAATATTAGGCGTTCATTTGCCCAAAGGAAATTTTTTCAGCTGTTTTTTCCTAAATCGTGTTCCTCGTGACAGTGTGGCCTACATTTCTCTCTTAGATGTATGCACTTACATTTCTCTGTGCTAAGGTATAGTTAATTCTTTAATTAAATATTTCTTTCCCAGATGGCTGAAGTCCTATCTAGGGGATAGTTACAGCCCAAGATACACAGCAGCAGCTCTCCTCTAGCAGAGGAAAAATTCTCATGTGAAAAAAAATTCCCCCCTGAATACAACAGGAGCACAAAGAGCTGTTCCAAATTCCACTGATTTAAGCATGAAATGGATTCAGCTCAGGAGACCTAAAAAGAACAGGACCATTTCAATTCTCTAGGTATCATAAGGGAATTGGGGGGGTGGGGAGGGAGGGGGAGTGCTACTAATGACAGTGTGGGAGTAGAGCAATTGTTTCCACAACTCTCAAATCAAAATGCACTAAATTATCTTTCCAACTGGGAAAAGCCTGAAACTGTAATGCAGAAAAATGAGGTTTAATTTTGTGTATCCAGGTCTTATCAAAACAACAGGAAGAAATTCTAAACGTGAAAACTCTAAATTTGGGCCCAAAAATCCCTTAAAATAAAAAAATCTAACTGATGGTTTTCATGGTGGAAATGATCTTTTGAGTTTATTACTCGTAGTTTATGCTACGGGGTTCTGGCTATGATGTACATTTCTTTGTGTGAAGCTTGACAAATCCTTTAGATTACCTGCATGCAAGTTAATATACTGGATAGTTTTAGAACCTGCATATTCATTTTCCCCACAAGTCTTTGACAGAACCCCTTTGTTTTTTTTGATCTATATAACAAACTACACTTACAGGAAGACAGAAATTGTGGAATATCAGGTTTAATCAGAGCTGCTGTTTCTAAACCTTCTTGGCTGAATGCTTTGGTCTCGTGCAACTTTCCTCCTTTGCCCCTTCCTTTTCCACTCTGCAGTCTAAGAAACTGTAAAAGCATCCAAGAAATGATAATACACAGCCATGCTGTTTGCCAACATTTCTTTTAGAGATTAAATAGCAATTTAAAACAATATCTGAAATTATACTGCGACAAAATGTAATTAGCTACAGCTACAGAAAGAACACAACCTCTAAAAATGTTACAAACACAGGAATATTGTGATTTGGGCATAATGAGGCATGGCTGAGGCAGATCTGTACATCCATAAAACTGATTTATAACATAGTAAAAGAGGTTCCGGCTCTGTTTTCCCCAAAACTCTAAAAAAACCCTCCACAAATCACTCCCTAGTGTCCGCACTGTACAAATATGGGTGCCACATGTACAATCCTATTTGATTGCTTCAAAAACCAAACCAGAAAAATAATTCATATACTCTTTTCCTCCTTCAATCATAAAAAAGGAAAAAACCTCCCCCCTCCCCCCAAAAAAAACCCCTGAACTCCAGGAGTTTTGCTCAGAGTAGGTCCATCCCCCTGACTAAATCAAACACATCTTAAAGGGCAAACAACTTCACCCTACCCACCTCCATTAAAAGCTTCCCTTCTTAATAATTATTCATCCCCTGATAGGTTAACAGTGTGCATATGCTTGTAGGTGATTTTCCTGTACTTTAGGGCGTTCGTTCTGTTCACAGTTGGAACAACACCCACAGTAACCTCAGTGACTGAGCAGAGGACAGGTCCTACTGGTGCTTGATCTCAAGTCCTCTGCTATACCCAAACTCTCTTAAATGTGGGAGATTCTAACTGGCTCTTGAAATTTCTGTGAAAGACAATGTTTTTTCCTCAGGGCTAGTATATCAGTAGGTATGAATGAGCTAAATGCCAAATTGCCACGTAATGAGAGAAGTAGGTTTTCAGAAGAGGCAAAGAAGCCACGCATCCCTCCACTCCATTTCTGCTCAAATACCATTTCCCCAGCATTAGCAAATCAGCCCTTGTGCACCTGTGAAGCAGAGGTAAAACTACCAATTGTACACAGGTATTCAGAGAAATCCAGCTGCTGCACTTAATCCACTCCTTGTGGAACTTTACTGAGTTCTAGGATGAGATGTGGCCAATTGCTTGCTGATCACGACTGAAAATGCAAAGGGCTGCCATGCTTAAGCCCTATTCCCCAAAGTGACAGTAATTCTCACTTATTCAGAACAAGTCCTGGTAGGCTGAGGTATCTTAGAAATAACTATGAGCACTATGTGGAAAATAAGGAAGTCCTTGTTAGGCCTATTCTTAGAGGAAAAGGTGAAGTAGTTAAAATATATAACCATCCATTCATAACAAAAAATATTTTCACCCTCAGTGAGGATGAAAATTGGATTCAATAGCAAAGCTATTTAAAGTGAATTTCCCACTCTGCAAAGTTTATATGGCATGCAGCAGATTATCTTCTGTCTGCAGGTACAACAATTAAATCCACTGAATAAAATTAAACTATCCAAGGTATGCAGATGAGTTCTGCTGCTATTTCTTCACCAATATATTTAATGAGGAATCGTGTCCCATGTTATGAGAACAAAGGAGATTTTTGCATTAATTCTTGTCACCCTTTTTATTTGACAGACTTCTTCATCACTCTGGGGATTTATAGGTTTTATTATAATGAATAAAAGGAATGAGTTATTATCCAAGCCACAGGAGTGACCACTGAAAAAATTTGCTGTGTAATATCAAGGAAATTCTTTATTCCTTCAAACATATTTTTTGTATGTTTAAAAATACTTTTTCAATGCAATCATCAATTACTAAGGGAGATAGAATTCAAGAGTAAAACAAAAGTTTGAGACACTATTTAAATAGACATGGAAATAAAAGGGGGCCTTTGCTCTCTTCACATTGAAAAGAAAATTGAAGAGAAACTCAAAAGACAGTTTAAAAACTCCAGTTAAGAAATAATCTACAAGATTAATTTTTCTTTTTTTTTTTTTAATTTTCTTTTCTCTTAAGAGAACTAGCATGTGGAACTAGGCATTAGGATATGTTAAGCCCCCAAAATCCAGGGAAAAAATCAGCTAAAATATACTGTCAAGGACTGCAGTCCTACAACTAGTTTTGATTAGATTTCTAATTTTGATAGTGAGCTACGCTGTGTCAGTGGGGTGGAAGAGTATTCTGGCATTCCACAGGACCAAAATATTGTGTTTCAAATTAAAATGAAGTGTGAAACCTGCTGTTCCACATCCCTCCTTTCTCCTCCCGATAGTCAATCTACCTGTCTTATCTGATTTAAGTCCTCTTCTGCAAATCCCCTCTGATTTGAATCTAAAATGGAACACTCGAAGAATAACAACAACAGCACATTACAATGAGCCTTCATTCAAAATCTACATTGAAAAAAAATATTTCTACACTTGGAGTCACTTGAATTTAAGATTTCACTAAAAAGGTGATTTCTTAAAATTTAATAAAACATAGCACAATTTGCTTTTAACATATGCCTTAAATATAAATTCAGAAATACTGACAAACTATTTTGGAAGTCTGGGGATCAGAGTTTAGGGGTTTTTTTTAATCCTGGCCTTTTCATCACAAAATTCCTAGACTGAATGATTGCAAGATGCAAACTACTGACTGCTCTCTATTCTCTTGGCATACATTAAAACAAGCGATTCAGGAACAAAAGAAAGGAGAAATGTGTCATTCTTGCTATTATGAAACATACAACTACTCGTTCTTTTTGCACAGACACACAGGGCCCTGTTTGCGGTGATGCATTTTGGCTCCGCTTGTGGCAAGCTGCAGGAGATGTTACAGGCTGGGTACAGCTCTGCAACCCCTGGAGCTTCAGTGTGGGGATGGTTAGGGACAAAATGCTTCTAAGGAAGCAGCCAAGAGCCAGTTTAGTGAACAGGGATAACTCTGGAGGGATTATTCAGTCAGAAGGTCAGAGGCACACAAACAGTGCTGAAGGCAGCAGGACGCACACAAAACATCATCTACGATTCCTTCTGTACAGAACCATTCTGTGAGGCCTCTGAATGCTCATCTTCTTCATTAAAAAACCATTCAAATTTCTTGCTAAATACAGTAGAAAAACTCCCTTTTAGGAAGACAATGGAGATTACTTCAGAAACCCGAGCAGAAACACGGTAAGTATGTAAAGTAATTTTGTTCTACAACTGTTTGTGCACAAAGCTGACAACGGAAGTATAACTGATACAAAGTTCTGTTTTGAAGAATGACATAAAATTACTCTCTTTGCCCAAGAAATATCAGCCTTTTAGCCCGGTATTTCTGTCCTCACTGGAGGTTCTCAGGGGATTCCTTTATAGTTCCCCTTTTTAAAGGGACACCCTTTCCTACTCTGTAGCCCAAGTTACGTGGGTGACGACATCAAATAAACACAACAGAGAACTTTCTATCTAGAATGTTTTTTACTCTATGTAAACTCTTGGCAGGCTGAACAGGCAGTAATTTGCAAAAGAGAGAGGTGCAGTGTTTGCTAAGTAAGTGTTGGACAATGACTAAACAAGGCAATGCCTGGAATGAGTTATTATGATGGATTCTGGTATCCAGGGAGCAGTGAAGTCTGCTAACAATATTTAACATTTCTTTCAAAAATTTAAAACTTTTTTTTTTTTCAAAAATTTTGTTTATTTACAATTTACAGATAAATTTGACTCATCCACACAAAACTCACATGAAAACACTAAAAGGTCATTTGATTGAAATAAATTAAATTCCTACAATTTAATGTCAAAAGCTACCATGCATCCAATGTCAACTAATATGGTGATCTGTAGGGGATCTTTGTTTCCCCAATGAATATGCACTAATTAAATTACTTCAACTACGTTCACACTGTAAATGCTCAACTTTAAGAGCTACAGCTCTTAAATTCTCTCAGAATTAGTTGGGCAGACTCCCCTGGAAAAACCTGAAACATCATGGTAATTGTGCAGGCTCCTTTCTTCTGCTTGCATTAAAAAATGCTATCAGACTTAAAAGTTCATGTGCCACTTCATCACATTTTTAGCTGGTGCAAAGGTCCACCATTAAAGAATGTCAGAGAAACTCCTAAGGTATTCTAATCTGTTTCCAGGGTTATACCTGCCCATGGATTGCCTCCCTTTGTAGTGTGACACTTTTCCTTTCTTACTTTGCCCTTAGTTGAGCTGAATACAAATTCAAAGTTATTTCCTTCTCCTTCTTTGTGGAGATGGACAAAAATATCAATGAATTTCAGCTGTCTTTTGAATTTACATTGATGTGCAAAATAGAACTTAAAAATCCCAACAAAACAGCAAAAAAACCCAACCCCAAAGTGAACAAAAGTGAAATATGAGGGCTGCCAGCCTTTATTTGGAACTTTGAAGGATTTTGCTATGAAAACTGGAGATTGCACCCTTTGTGCATCTGGTCCAGAGTTCTCTTTTAGTTCTCTCTCTAGTTATAGATAAGGAAATAGTGAACAAGCCCGAAAAGAGCAAAGGCTTAAAGCACATTGCACAGGAATTGGTAAAGATTTCTCTACAACTGACTTTTGGATTCTCTTTGAGCCTGCAAAATAGGTTCAGCAAATGGCAAAGGCACAGTTTGGAAAGCGTTTAGTGGAGAAAACTCCTGGGCTATTACATCATGATTGCAACTTCAATTCAGTAAGCAATGCAGCTCTGAAGATTTATATACCTGTTAATAAGTACAGACTTGAGGGAGAAGAGAGAAACTGTCCAGTGTCTAAAAAACTCCCACATGAATTCTGCCTGGCTAAGCAAAAATCACCTATGAATTTTTTGAAATGCAAATTCTATTCATGTTACTAAAAAATGCTTATTTAGTAAAGTAAGATTAATCTAAATAAAAAGTAAGCCAAACTGCTACCTAGAATGAAATATTTCAAAGAAATTAATTCCCACTGTACTCTTCCCAATCCCATTTTAAATTCTTTTCAAAGCTACTTGTCAGATAAAAGATTTTTCTCTTAAAAAAATTACAGATTTTTAACACTCTATATTTTACATGCTGAATAAATATTTTAAAGGTTTAACAGTGTCATTGATATTTGTATATGGTTATATTGTATAAAAATGCATTTCTTTGGCATACAACTTTCAGTGTCAGAGACTGCAGAGAAAATATAGCTCACATTATTTAATTAGTTGCATTCAAATAAAACTTTGCAGAGCAAACATGAAAATATAGAACTTCTTAGTCCTTCTATACTTTCCAGAGGAACTGTAACAGATACAGAGCATCATTTTCTATTTATTATGAAAAGCAGAAAACTAAACATTGCCAAGACCTTTGCAATACAGATGGCAAAACAAAACCTTCTACCATATATCCATGAAATTTAGCAGCAGACAGAAGAAAATATTGCTCTGCTCGTGTACTCTCAGCACTAGACCAGAGTCAACTATATTTTTTACTTATTTTTAGTATTCTCCTTGGTTAACTAACGGTCATTCTTACTTATAGCATTTATTTAACCCTAATTCTGGTATATTTTTAATAAATGGGTGAAATAAATATCCCTAGTTTGACAATGCTACTGCCTATAGGAGCCAAATATAACACTCAGGTTAGGAATATACTGCCTGATCGTGCAGCTGTTGAAGTTCAGAGCAAGATTCCCTCTGGATTTTCACAGAGACAGGATTTCACTCCAAAGTTCCTGGCAGGTTATCAAACTGCTTGAATTAACAGGCCTGTTCTCTTAGGGAAATTCACTGGGGGTTTGGAGCTCATTCTGTGAGCTGCAGGCATGCAGTTGCCCTTTGGGTAATACAGGCTGGCCATACAAAGTCCATGAGCAAACCCACTTGAACAAAGAGCAATTCCACCTGCATCCAAAAACAGCTTTTGTCATCACACATGCACAAATGCTCTGTGTTATAATACCATGATAATTATTTGTAACCAATGTGGAAAATTACTCCATCTAAATGCAGAAAATATTAATACAAATTTATGTCTCTCAAAAGTTGGGCTTATTCATTTGCTTTTGCTTAAATCAAAAAGTAAAAAAATTCCAATATATTCATCCTCTCTGATCAGTACAGTGCTTTCCAGTGCAATTCCTAACACTAAATAGCTCTGTTTTCAAGGAGATACTCATCTCAACATAAATACTGTAGATCACCACTATATCACATCACTGCATATATATGCACAACACAGAGGTGCTAACAGAAAAGCCACAACCTTTTCCCCTCCCTTTCCCCACAACATCCACAGTGGAATTCATAATCCAGTTTGTACCACACATATAAATTATTTCACTTTTAAAGTAGCATAACCTATTGGTGGCAATACATCTCTTCCAGAGATTTCACTTCTGTGAGTATTTGCAGAAAAATAACTTTTTTCTTCCATTCTTAAAGTAGAACACCAATATTAGAGAAGTGCATAAAAATAAATAGAAGACATATAAGGTTACCAGTGCTTAGGTACTGCTTATGAGTGTCATTTTATGCTCCCCCCTCATTACTATGTGTTGGACATACTTGTAAAATGGTTGTAGGGGCAGCTGAAGAGAAGCAGGATTACTCTTGTTAGTAAGATTTGTACAGATTTAGCAACAATGTTTCTTGTGTAAGAACTGGAGAAAGTGAAAAGGTAGGTTTCAATCTAATTCTAACTCTGCCAAAACAAGGTGCTAACATAAGGAATGTGACCTTTGTTAAATTACAGCAGTTATATGTTATGTATTTGCACAAAATACTAAAATGCCAAATACCACCATTGCCCACTTAGTACACAAGCTCCTGGAAAGACTAGGAGGCTACTGTGCTTCATTCCTCCTGTCAATATGAAAAAAAGTCAAAAGTATTACAGGATTGTGTAGTAAAATTTTAATATCGTTTTTTCTATTAATAAATCATAAGAGCATGATATCTCAAAAGGTGTGTCACCCTGTACTTCCAGGTGGGTTAGACAAAACTATTATTCCTTGATCAGCAGAGTCTCTGCTCTTTAGCCTAATTTATAAAAGGTGTTTTTCTGTAGATGTCAAAGGATTTGAAGGCAGTAAAATTTCCCTTTAAAATATGACAGAAAAAATCAATTTTGTAACTGCAACCTCAACAAGTATAACTGTTCCTCTTTCTTAGGGATACGGCATTTAATACCAGTCACACTGCCTATAGCTGTCTGATATACTTTCAGCTACGTAATTTTGCTTATCAACTTTACCCAGCTCTTTCACAGCCAAGAGATGGTTTAAGGTCAGATCGTGAAATGAAGGTGGTTTACATCTGCTTACCCAGGGTTCGGAGGTGAAGAAACTGACTTTACTCCATCTATGGTCATTATTAGTTCAAGTAATGAGGTGTTTATAAGAGAACAACTGAACTTATATTGTTTGGCCCCATTTCTTCCTAGCTTTGCCTATCTCTTTTTTCTTTTCCCCTGCAGAGCTGACTTGCTGGTGTTCCTTTGCCTGTTACATGCCCACACACAAGATAATTCCAGTATTTGTGCCATATGCATCTTTAGCACTCTCTGTACAAAATCTAGCCATGAGGCCTGAAAAAGTTCCTGTTTTGTTATTCACATGTGACACTGTGGGGAAAAAAAAAGGATGGAAGACAAGGAATTTGAGTTTACAGAGTGTAGAAGACAACAGTTGCCAGTGCAAAGGGTTAAAAGTCAGAGTGGTTCCTACTCCAGAGTGTTTCAGGGTGACACCGAACGTTTCTGCCAACACAGGGCAGAGCCCGGGGGAGACAGGGCAGACTGAGACACTACATTTTGTGTGCTACTTCTGCTAAAGCACAGGAATTTAAAGTTTATTTGAAAGTGGCAGGTACCAATGCCAAGTGTACACACACTTTGGTCATAACTCCAACATTATTTTCGTGTTTCTCAGCCTGCTGATAAAGCATCTGTAAGGTAGATGTTACAGTGCAAATCAGAGACACGGCTGAGTATCATGTAAACATAGCTGAATGATCTTTAACTTGCTTTAGTTCCTGAATTAAACAATGCAGGTGTTTGAAACCAAAGCTGTGAAGCTCTTCACAGCCTGAAGGCAAAAAAAAATTAGTAAACTCATTTCTGATGCCACAATTATCTGTAGACAGATTAGTTTAAAGCTTGCTTGATTCTATCTACTACAGTAGGGTCAAGTTCAGCTTCTTCCAGGCAGATGGCAACAGCAACCACCCCCCACCCCATCACCCCCACCCCAAAGGGGGTATTTAAGTAAATCCACCGACTTCTCACCCACCAGGAAACGTTTATGAGATAAAAGTTCCATCTCATAAAGAAAAAGGCACACTTATTAAATCATCTGTTGCAATAGCAGTGTTTAATAACAGTAAGAAACAGATACAGGCATTACAGATGAAAACCATTATTCCCATGAACAGTATGGGGAAAAATGCAACAAATGCTGTGCAGGGTATAATAAATAGACATAACATTAGCTTAACATTCTCTCTTGAATGGTAGCTCGTTATAAGGCATTCATTATGAATCGGAATTTTAGTAATGATTTTTATGTGATTACACACAAATATTACTTAGGGTGGAGGAGGAGTAGCTTTAAAGGGCTATGGATACTGTTATTTAATGAAAATATTATAATGGGTAGGGCTGAAAAAAAATCAGACTGAGGTAATCACCTCTTAAGGGATACAAAGATTTATATTTTATGTTTACATTAACTAACATGAAGTAGGAATGCATTAATGACAGCCATTGTTGACGTGAAATTTGGTATTTTATAAACAAATGTGGATTAGAATTTTACAAAGATAGCCTGATTTGCCTTTAGAAGAGAAAATCCAAAACTGGGATGAATATGAAGTGACTAATTTCTGTTATTAAGTGCAAAGATCATAATTTAGGGATGGTGGGGGAGGAAAAGCTCATGTGTGCTAATTGATAAAGAGACAAATACAAGTTTGAATAGAAGAAGACAAAAAGAAGCTGAGACTACAGCATCAGTCAAAGTGCACCTGCGATATTGCATGAAGTGTATGTTCAAGAGGCAAGAATTCATATCAGAGAACAGAAGAGCTTAACCCACTTCGAAGAGTAAACACAAAACATCAGAGGAGATGGAGTTTCTGCAAGCAAATAAATCAGATGGGTAAACTCTGGGGGAAGCAGAACTAGAGAGAGCTCTATTTTATGGTTGTTGCCCACCTAACGCAGAAACAAATGATGTGGTGAAAACATCATAATGTTCAGTTTGGTCTTTAAGAAAAGGGTACAATTAAATGGCCACTAAAGAACTCTCCAGTGTCTCCAGATGCATCAACCAAGGGAAAAGCTTAAAATTTAATTAAGCATTAATTAGGGAATCCTACATGTACAACCTAGCTATCACTCTTCAAAGATCCCTAGTAAATATTAATCCTTCCATAAACTGCCCAGCCTAAAACTCTAGTATAGAAAAACTATATGGAACGTTTCTAGCTTCGAGGGGGTATGAGAAGAGGGTTTGTGAACAATAATGTTCTGAGTACTAGTTAAATTTATTCTAAGTTTATTGAAAGTAAAGGCCAGAAAAGTCACAGCAATGCTAAGCATAAATCATAGTTTCCTATTACATACACCATGAAGTTTTACTGCTCTTTGTTGCAAATAAAGTGCTCAGGCAATACAGATTTCAACATGCAAGAAAACTTAATAAACATTTTCTTTTCTTATTTTCTTGTCAAAACAAAGAGGCAATTAAAAAGCATGTTCATAATGTTTCAAATACTCTAGTTGCCTCTGAATTGATTCATCTGGTGTTTATGTAACAAGAACTAGAAAAAAAAAATCTGATAAAATCCAAATCCAAATAATCATCCTTTTCAACTATACCCAAAAGTTTAAGTTTTAGGCATATATTAACAACACTGATCCAATCACTTTCTTATAGATGACAAAGTACAAAAATCATGTTGACACCAGAAGGTGCAGCTTGTTTAAAAGAATAGACACTTATATCTGATGCAGTAAATTTTTCCTCAAGAGATTAAGGATTTAAGGATTATTCTGTTATGTGATACTGTTTTGATGGAAGCTGAGGCACTAGCTAATCACTAGTTATAAAGACATCAAAAAATGTTTTCATGTACGCCATGCACATAAATCCCAAAATTTCAGTGATTGTTAAAGGTAGTTGTATATGGGTTATCCACAATAAATAAAAACAGCTAAAGGATGAACAAAGGTAATTAATTCTATTAAGCTATATTAAATTCAGATTCTGAAGGAAGATGTGAACAAGCTGCTCCAAATTATTGTATTTTTAAATTGCTATCTATGTTTATGTACCCTACAGCTATATTTCATCTTACATATAGAATTTAAACCATTAAGACCTTGTATAAAAAACAGTCAAAACCCTCAATATCTCTAGTAACCTAGAGGGAAAATAGAGAAAAATTCAGATTCCCTTAACAAAAATCTTTGACCTCTACACTGTTTCATGTAAAGACTGATTTAGAGACTGACAAGTTGAGAAGACAAACCATATTTAAATGCTAGTATGTTTTTCTTTCAAGAACTGGTGTTGGCCTACTGCTACTTGTATTTAGCCATTGGTGGCATTTTGTTTCAGGGCAATGTATACACAAATTACAAGTTTGATTCAATTTGTTAACCCTTAATAACTAACACAACAGCTGCCTGATCTGAAAAAATCTAAAATTGTGTTTAAGAACAGTGATGGAAGACAGAAGTAATTATGTTTTCTTTTTTTTTTTTTCTTCGCACCTGTAACCAGAAGTCCTCGCCTTTTCCTGGCCAATGGGTAAATCAGGAAATATTTCAGAACTACAAAACATTACAGCATCATAACATTTTTCCTATGTATAGGTGATAAACTTATCTTGATCTAAGAAAGTTAGCCAGCCTCCAGCCCTGAAAGAAATTGGATCTGACCATAATATTTAATAACCAGATATTTATTAAGATCCTCAGTTCTGGGATTAAAAAGCATTTATTCTGAGACCAATTCACTACTACTTGTCTTGAGTGGCATGCTAAGCCTCTCAGGAAGAGCAGCAGTGGCCCCAAAGGTCGCTGGGGCAGAGCAAACGTGGGCAGCTGTTCTCGCAGCCGGTGCTGCTGCTCCCAGGGCTGGAGCTCCGTTCCTGCGGCATCTCTCGTTCCACGCGCCACGGGAAGGGAGAAAGGAGTCTGCAATGCACAGGGAGGGTGGTGTGGACAGGGAAATGGGGGTGCTCGTGCCTCTGGAGGCAAAGCTCTGTCTCAGTGCCTCTGCCCATCGCCATTGAGCTCCATTTCCATGATGCTGGAACGTGACCCAGAGGCGCTCAGGTTTTACTCCACAGCAGAGCTAATCCAAGCCACCTCTGCCGAAAATCCTGTGCAGCTACTGAGGAAACGTTTGTGGCTCCAACCTTCCCAGACTGTCCTGACAAAATGTGTATTTTGACAACCTGACTGCTAGGTTAGTTAATGTAGTTAAATTTATATTCCTGCATTTCAAAAGTATTTCTATATTTAGTATATTGGCATTTTTTAATCTCTGCTCGTGGGTTTTAAAACATAATGTCTCATTTGAATGCATTAGCATATCAGTACCACAAGGTCATTTCAGAATGCAGGAGAAGAAAGCAGTTTTACATCCTGTTATTTTCCAAGAAAGCTGGGAGAAGCAAGAGAGTAAATAGCCTATTTTGTTAAAAAGACCCCAAAAATAAAACCACAGGGGGGAAAAAAAAAAAAAAAAAAGGCAGCAAAACAAAACAAACCCCCAGAAACAATTCAAACAATGCATTCAACAGTCTTTTGATACACATGTGTCATGGATAGCTCTGGTCTAAACTGTTCTGGATCCTTTTGCCTTTATGGATATTAAAAACATCCAATATTGTTTTTTATATGTAAACATCACAAAAGTTCTATGACGACAAATACAACAAAATTAAAAGAACTCGCAGTTTTTTACTCATCGTTGCTAAGCAACTCTCCATTTGTAGACCATTACATTTCTGGTCAGCATGTGTAGCAGAGCAATCAAAGAACCCCAAAACAAAAGGAGCAGCCTGTCCAATGTCCCTGTGGAGCCGAGAGTGCACCATGGTTACCGGGCTGGGCTTGCTTTGACAATCATTACACTCAGGAAAGTCTTTTAACCAGCAGCAGTACCACCTAATTACAGTCTCCTGTCTTTGTCAACTCAAATACAGGCTACCGGAGATGAGCAATACAAGAAAGATTATTTTTTCATTAAATGATCTAATGAAATATTTATCTGCAGTAAATCGGCAGATTTGAAAATTTCAAAAATTATACACTGCATATAATCATACTGTAGCCCAAAACAAACACATGATAGTAGTTTATATTACAGCTATCCAAACAATTTCAGAAATTCAGCTGAATGCTAAAAATTAGAGGAATCATGGCGTTAACTCTGAATTTGTTTTGTTCATCAGGGAAACAGTAACTTTAAAATTTGCCAAGAAATTTGGATTTTGAACCTTCTTGTTCTCACTGTGCATCTAGATCCATGGCTATAGTCTGGATCCATCCATCCAAAGTATGTTTGAGAACACACAAACCTGAACAGGAAATGGACCAGTAGAAAATAGAAAGGTCATCATCAAATTATAATTCTTTTTGATGTTATCAAATTCCTTCATCTTTCATTTACTTTCATTATTCTTCAAAGAGACTTAAAAAACTACTCCTCCCTTTTTGATCAGTACAGCAATCAGAAAGTCCACAAGTTAATATTTTCCACTAATATATTGAGACATTAAAGTAAAAATCAATTTAGGGAGCATAAAGGTTTTTCTTAAATTATGGGATACTTCAGAGAGTACCCACACTGCTTCTTGAAATTTTGAATTTTCAGACTGATACACTGAGCAAAAACGCTTCTATATTTGCACTATATATGGCATTCATGTATCTAATTAAGATGTAGTAAAGGCTACAGAAGTTGGTGAAAGCATCAGAGGAAATGATTTTAGGATTCAAATGAGATTTTCTTTCCCTTTTAGGTTGTTGTGGAAAAATAACAAGTATGGCTCTTTAGGGAAATAGAAAACACCTGTGTGTGCTTAGACCATTTAAAGAACAAAGCCTAACATTTCAATTTTAAAAAAATGTTTCTTTTTCTTCCATATCACCAGATGTGCCCTACTCCTTTTGACAGTGAGAAAAATTTCTTTCCAGACTTGTGTGACCAAAAGGAAAATCCCAGTAGCACTTTTAAGCTGGTGTCTTGGCCATCTGAGCACTGAGAAACACTATTGTTTCACAATTACTAATTATTTCTTTTTCTTTTCATGTTCTTTTACTTCTACCTGCTCTAAATTTTATGCTCATGTATACAGCAATTATTTTTCTCTCGCAAGGAAGTAAAATTAACATCTAAATTACTTCAAAAAGCTAATAACCAGTAAAGCTGTTTGAGCTACTATGACTGCAGCAAATTAGTAGAAACAAAGCACCATAAGATATGAATTGGACTTGTTTTTAAAGAAGACTATTTAATTGAACCAGGTTAAATTTATGAAGACTATAGCCAGTTATCATCTTACAGTCCAGACGCAAAAAGAGGTTACTTAAAAAAACCTTTAATTAAGAAAAAGAAGGCAAATCTTGAAGATTTTCTTAGTCATTTTCACATCAGCAACTTTCAGTTAGCACAAGAATTTTTTTTTTGTCAAAAGTTAACAGAATCCACGAGTCCAGAAGTAAAGTGTTGGCAGCAATTACTTCAGCAGGGAATTACTGACAATGTTATATAAAATTTTCTCTAGGGAAATGCAAACTCGTGCTACGTTATTTTAAAGTAAGTTTTAATGTCTTTCTTAGAAGTAGAATTTAGGAGTTTGAGTACAGAACATTTACATCATTACCAACACATGCAGTTGTTACTATGAATATGTACACAGAAAAAAAACCATCCAGGGTATTGTAATTGCTTTAACATATTTTAGCAAGTTTTCCAATGACACCGAGCTGTGTGGTGCAGCTGACACACTGGAGAGAAGGGATGCCATCCACAGGGCCCCTGACAGGCTTGAGAGGTGGGCCCACACAAACCTCATGAAGTTCAACAAGGCCAAGACAAGGTCCTGCACCTGGGTCAGGAAAATCCCAACACAAGCACAGACTGGGCTGGATTGCAAAAGAGAGAATGGATTGAGAGCAGACCTTGGGAGAATGACTTGAAGGTGTTGGTTCAACATGACCTGGCAGCATGTGCTTGCAGCTCACAAAACCAATCATGTCTTGGGCTGCATCCAAAGCACAGTAGCACTTATAATTTAATTTTTAATTTTTTTTTTTTTTAAGCTAAAAGGACACAGAAGCAAAAATACATAATTGGAACTCTGGAAAATTTGAACAGAAATTTAAATCATAAAATCTGTCAGTGCTCACAGCCTTAATACCAGAAAGTTTCAAGTCATCTGAAAATGCACAGCTGAAATCATAAAATAGACCTCTGCTGTCACATATCTATATATGTATAATGATACCACACAGACATTGTCCACCCTAGTGTGTAGTAATATTGTCACACACAATTACACTGTTTCAGCATGGCATTTACTCCCAAAGTTTATACTTTCTCTGAGTTGAGGATTATAAATTCCTGTGGCATTATTCACCACGACATCTCAAAGTGTTCTACAAGCATCCCTGGACAGACAGGGAAGCTGAGACAGAACCATGAAGCAGCTTTCACCAGGCCATGCAGCAAGGCTCCAGTAAAACCAAGAACAAATGTCATGGTCTTACCCTCTATCTGTGAGACACACAGATGTACAAATATTACATCCTTCACCATTCCTCCTGCCTTAGATTTAAAAGCAGAGATTCTTGTAGAGATTCGTATGTTTACCTTCACAACATACATATTTTATAGTCCTTCATATATTAAAGATTTTAAGTTTGTCCTACCTTTTGGTTTTGTTCTGAATTAAATATTATAGAAAATATTGCCCATTTTATTCTTATAGCTTGGAAAATTAGCTCTGGGAACAGAGACTGAAACCTACAAACTGATGGAAAACACAAGTGCTTATGACAGATCAGAGGCAGTCACAGGAGATTATTCAGCAGCCTGACACAGCTGGAGGAACACTGGATCAAAGACAGGCCAAGAACAATAACGAACCCTGAGATAGCAGTGTTGTTTTGCAGAAGGAATTGCCAGGTGTCTGGCAGCCCCTAACCCTGCTGGTGCAAGGACCTACAGGGGATGTACAGAACAAAATGCAGGGTGTGACCGCGTTTCCTGGCCTCTGGTTTCTGTTTCCTGTCTCTGCCAGGCATTTGTCTGAGACCCAAGGCAGCCACGTCTCTAGGGGAAGCAAGGACACGTGTCTCTGGAATTTCTGCATACCAAAACTTCATGCACCTCTGCAGTTTTACTGCTGAGCTCCCTTAGGTTGGTGTAATCCTTAAACACAAACCCCACCAGCAAACATCACTTGTGCATGGGTCTTTCAAGCTTTTCCTGGGAAATTTATGCCACCACTGACCTTTCAACATTTAAAATAACTTCTGTAAGAATTCACAGCAGTAGCTATTTCAAATAATTTTATCAGTATCTCTACTGCCTTTTAAGAGGTGTTCATCTTTTTTGCAAGCATGTTTTGCCTGTAACTTCTCTACTTCCTTCTTGTCCAGTAACTCCATATAGGGATGAGAGACGTGGTAATAAGTTGATTAATATTAATCTGGTATGCTCCTGAGGAAAATGAGGAAATTGGAAGTTTCAGAAATTTCTAATTAAGTTTTACCTCTTTTGGGTCACTAATTACCAAATATTTCTGTAGTTTCAGCTCTTTATACATTTTTTTTTTTTAAAGAAGTTATAAAATCTGTCATGTAGCTCAGAGTTGGTAGTCAGTTGATAACAAATACTTTTGGTATCATTTCATGACAGTCAGTTCACCAACTGTGCGTGTGTCTCTCTGCTTGATGCCCCAGCTATCCAATCTTCAATATATATGAGTGTATTCAATCAAGCCTGATTAGCTTCTTCCCTTTGATTCGAGTTTCTTAACTGCAATGCCCATAAATTCTGTTGGCATAGACAGTCTCAAATTCTACTAAGATAAATTCAATTTTCCTTCATCTAGAAAGACATTAAAACAAAATACAGTGAGCAGAAGTGAGAGGAATATGGGGAAATGAAACTAAAAATACAGCTCTCCATGAATCTGAAATTATAATAAATTTGCAGGGATAAATTGGGACCTGCCTTATGGTAAGCACAAAGCAGATCAAGGTTATAGAAGCCATTAGTCTCCCACAGAAACCTGCTCTTTTCTTTATTCCAGTGAGACCTTTGCTACATGATATCCCAAAGACACAGCATGAAAACTTGAACTAAAGATTAGTTTTCTAACTCAGCCACAAGAGCATATTTATATATTCCCAAGTGGGCAAACACCTCAGCGCCTTTGAGCAGTCCTGAGAGCCGCAGACACGCCCTGTTTAGAGCCAACTGCCTTTAAGCAGAGAAAGTTTTCAATATATTTAAGATAAATAACAACATTAATGGCTGGCTGCATATCTGGGAGTTTTAAAGTATAACACTGACTGGCTTACATGTTTTATTCTTGCTCTGTAAATATTCTGCTACAGTACAAGAAATAATTTCCAATTGCACTGGACCCTAAAGTAATTGAAATATTTATAGAGTGGCAGAGTTAGATGGATTATTCTGTAGTGAAAGATTTAATTACCTTGAGAAAGATTCCCAAAACAAAATGGATTGAAAAATTACCTTTTAAATCCATTTTAGAGATACTATTAAAGTCTTGATTAAGGAAAAGACAAAGATTATTATGACAAGGTAAAGCCCCCACCAAGATGTGGATTTGTTAGATACAAATATTGTGCAACAAGTAATTGCAAAGCCAGGACAAATTACACTTCCTTCTTTGTAGAAGATACTAGTGCATGAACAGATTGCGCATATTTGCATGTTTAATATAATCTCCTCTGCTCCTCACTTCAATGCATTCTGATATGGCCATTATTATTTACTATCTCCACAAACTACATTTAACCTCCCCCAGCTCAGAAAAGTCATGAAAACACTATACTCTTTTGGAGCTCTCTGAATTTTTACTAATTCATTTTATTTTCATGACATCTCCCACACATGTGAATTATTTTAATTTTTCTAAACAATTTTTTATTTTAAAGGAATTCCATCCAACAGAACAATGAAAAGAAATATGGGAGAAAAGAATTGTAAATGCCCAAATACTGTTAAGTACATATAGAATTGCACTAAACTACAATCACATATATTCTTTCCTAGCTTATTGGCAATCAAGAAAACATATACAGTGTGCACACCAAATTATGCTTAAGTGCTCAAAGCACAACTCAGAATAAGCTGAATTTCCTTGAAAATACATACAGAAGCTAAAATGCTCTTTTTAGTTACGACAGATTCAAATCAGATACAAGCCGGTTTGATAATATTTTAACGACTTTTTTAGAGATTCTTATTACCTGGTTATTTACCTTTATTACAGGAAAACTCACAGAGTATTCTGAGGGGCAATTCTGTCCCAGTTTTAAACTGGATTTGTCAGGAATGGCACAGATGAGAGAATTTTCTGAGAGAGAATGGTCAAGAGAGGTGTCACAGTAAAAATAGAAAAAAAAAAAGGTTTGAACAGAAACCAGGTACACACAATGCTGTGAGTGGTGTTTACCTTAACGTGCATGATACTCTGCATAGCTTCGTATCCTCACTGTTACTGTAAAGATAACATCACATGGAATTTCGTACCTTAATAATTAACATATACACAAATTCTTGTAAGATATTGAAAACCTACTGTGCATAGGTAGAGAAGGAAAACATTTCTCAAATACAAATAAGCACAACTTCAGTGATGAAAACCAAAAAGAGCAGCAAAATACAAATTAGACTGTGGGATCTTGATCTCTCTGCACCATTTTTGCCCAGAGAGTTTTGATGTCAAGCAGGAATTTGATTTCACACACATCCACTTGTCAGAGAGTCACTGGACAGATGTTCCCTGTTATGCTGGTTTACACGAGGTATTAAGATCAAAGACTGCCAACAGGACTGGTCTTTCCCACCAGATCCTCTCTACAAACACGAAGGAAGCAGATAAGAGCCATCTGTTCTTCTGCCAGTGCAGATGTTAGTTTATTTTATAAGACCTTAGCTGCATATCCACTTCAACTGGGATAAACTTCACTTGGTTTACACTGGGAACAGGGAGCAGTGTGTACATGCTGAAAGGCAGCTAGCGGCCCATTAATGGAACTATAAAACTTTTTACAGTGATACAGGATGGCAGGAAGTGCAGTTCCAAAAACAATACTAAAAATAAGAACCAGTAACAAAATGAAATTTGGCAAAAAAGTGTGCCACTTTTGCCAAGAATTTGATTAAATGTTTGCTTGAAAACTTGGTTTGTTAAATTTTGAATATAGCCTGATTAGCAAGAATATTCAGGGGATCTCTCAGCTACATGGATACTCCTTTTATTTCTATTTTCCCTTGCTTCTCTTTTCATTATCTTTTCTTAAAATTATTTTTGCAATAAAAGTCTTATGGCTCCTCTGTTCCTTGTTATATACTGACCCAATCATCCTCCCTATCTTAACCAAGGTTTCTGCTTTGAGTCTTGGCTTTCTGTTATGAATTCTACCCCATTTTAACGTCACATGTTTTTATCTCCCCAGTCAGAACTGGAGAGATAAAAACCAAAAGGAAAACAACTAACACAAAGTCCCACCTATAAGCAGAACAACCTGTTCATCCCTAATCTCTCAAGTTGATGTTATCATTTGGTCTCAGTAGTAAAATTGGGATAAATGCTAATATTCTAATAAGAGCCTAAAATATGTATATATATTTGCAGGAAAAATACATAGACTTTTTTTGCCTGTAGCCTAAGACAACTAACACAATTTTAAGTGTACTTTCTTAATACCAGGCAAATTATTTTCAAGTGTTTTGTTTTCACACTAGTAGAATAACGCAAGTTTTTATAACCATAATATTATGAAGTGCAGCGAAAGTATTTAGCCTCATATTGTCATAAAATTACCAATAGGCACATTCCATAGAATCAACAAGGTAGAGGCCTTGTCAAGCCTCTAAAGGGGGGGGAATGATGCCTTGGATTTTACCTTTCATATTTTTAAATCCTGTAGTACTTAGTGTGTAACTCTGGAGTGTCTTGGAACCTGTGAGCTGCTGTTCTCTCAGGTTAAGATAGACAGTACAAAGCCTCTCTGAGCCTGCTCTCCAAGGACACCCAGACTGTCCCAGGCCCAAAATGTGTAAACCAACATCTTAAGAAGAGGGGGTAAACTGAGGGAAATTACATCATTAGCTAAAGTTGTAATTGGTGAATTTAAGCTGATATGCAAATGGACCAAACCTATAAAGGTGTGAAGAACCCGTGACTCGGCGTCCATTTTGAGAGCAGCTTCTGGTCTCCCAGGTGTACCTTTGAAAGCCTTTCCAATAAATATCCACCTTTATTCCCTTACTCCTGACTAGTCTCTGTTTCTAGGGAGCCACTGCAGGCATCATTAAAGGTCCACCAGTCATTTGAAGAATAGGCAGGAAGGTCAGAGCACAACATCACACCATCAAGATGCACATCTCTCTGGGAAGGGATTTTCTTTACGAGGCACATGTCAATCCTTTACATGCCATGATACTCCCCTGCAGTATGGCTGCAGTTTCACTTTGCTCTCGGTGATAGCATACACACATTGCAGTGCAAATAGAGTGCACAGATGACGCTACTTTGAGATTCAGAGACTGAAGTTTCATTTCTGTCTTGATTTTCAAAGTAGAAAAAAGGAATTTCTTCCCCTCACCTAAAATTTCAATTGCCATGCACCTTCTATCTCCTTTTTTACATAGTTTCATAGCCCACCAATAAGAAACTCTCATGCTGGTTGATTGTGAGACTAATCAACATTCCAGCTCTGTTTACCTGCCAGGTACATACAGAAGATTCTTTATCTGAGCCAAAACTTATATTTCTTTCTTTGTGGTTTTCTTACTGCATCCTAGATCAATCTCACAGATCAGAAATCTTCAAGAGATGATGATTTCAGACATTATGAGGTCTTTCCTTTTAAATTGCTGTTAGTGCTCTTTCAAAGAACCTGTCTTCTCTGACAACAAACTTAACTCTTACAGAAATCTTGGCAGAATACAGATTTTTGTTATATAAGCTACAGACAATTCTTGCACATACCTGGGATCATTACATGCCATACCAAATTTCCTTAGGTCTAACCAACCAAAGGAACAATATGTAACCACAAACACCAAAGCCAGAAAATCAGTAATCTAAAAGACTATTTTCACTTTCCAGTTGGACAGATGGAGACTCACCCAGTTTTTCACTCTGTAGAAGATCTGCTTTACAGTAGCTATAGACCCTGCTCTCTGAGAGATACCATCACATGGTGCAAAGCCTCTTCTATTCCAGATGTAGAAGCACAAGCCAAGCTTTTGATGAAAATTAAATAATGAAATGGGAATCATGCATATTCCAGTCATTACATTATTTTAATTTTCCTGCAGAATTCACATTAAAAGTAATGCAGCAACATTTTCAAAGTTCTGTGAAAGACCAGTTGTCACCTTAATATACCCTTGTGCCTTGGTAGCTTTTGAAAAATGCATCTCTTCCGCCTGTTGTCAAAATACTGAAAATAATTAGCTGATAATGACTAGATGTGGCAACTCCAGGACTTCAGACATATAACATTTCCATTTAACCACCTATAAATACAGTCATTAAAAGTAAGTAATTACTCCTGAGTGATTGTCACTTAGCACATGTGAGTCAGACTCCAGAAATACAGAAAGATCTTGTTTCTACAAATGTCTAGTCCAAAAACATTTTAAATGGTGTTCTCCAACATAATTAAAGTATGAAGACAAGGATATTTGTTATTCCGGTTGATTTGTCTGGTGGACAGTATATAAGCCAATAAAAGCACCAGTTGCAAAATATTTCTTTCAGAAAAGGAAGTAAAGCAAAAGAAAAAGAAAGGAAGCTGGGAAACATTTCAGATATTGTTTGTATTTCTCTGTGCAATCACAGCTCTCTAACAACTCTGTCCATACTCCCAAGTGCTCTGGGGATTGCATTTATTGAACTATTAGATCTGCTCTGCTGCCAGCCTACTGAGAAATTCTCACAGAGAAGCGCATTGATTAATTTTTCTGTCTTGCAGAGATTACCAGGTACATATCTTAGTCCAGAAAAAGTGGAAAAGAATGACATTCTGAGCACCACCATCACCAACCTGCTATTTAGGTTAAAGCAAAGTCCTTGAATTAAAGAATTTAGTCCAATACTGTGAGGAAATATAGGAAAGTAGAAATACAAGCCATCAATGTTATGAAGGATGCCTCATCTCAACAGAAAATGGAAGCACTTTTCCCCTTTTCACTTCCTCTCATTTTGTCTCAGCCCAGATACACCTCTGAGTACCCATTTACTAAAGGAGCAGTAGGCACAGGGGCAGGCTGGCTAAATGCCACTTGTGCAGTAACAAACTCCTTCCCACACATCGGCACACACTTATTGCAGTAACGACCAGAGAGGTTCAGGAATCAAGAGAACATATCTGAAAATTATAAAAAAGGCACTAAGTTTTAAGTTGTACACTTCCACAGTTACTCCTTTTGGGCAATACCTGCACTTAGAGTTTTCATTTCTGAGTAGGAGAGGAATAAGCTTTCTGCCTTCAGAAGGTCCTGTACAGTAGAAGATGCTATCGTTTTTAGTTACATTTGCTAACTGAGAAGGCTTTTGTGGTGACGTCCCCTCCTTTTTTTTCCTCTCACTAAAGAGAAAAAACTAATTTCGTGAAGCTGAGAGAGGGCATTAGTAGTGAGTTCGAGAAACAGAACACTGTGTAATTTTAGAAACAAAGAATGATGACTTTTCATACCAAAAACAATTGCAGTTTTAATTTTTGATGGAAAACTAAGCAAACATTTCCATTTCCTGAAGAAAGATGACAGGACATCCAAACATGCACAAAACAGAACATGACCAATTTATGCTCATCGCTAGAAACCACAAAAGATATAAAGCACCCTTGAACACTTTTTGGTACAAGTAGAATGCTTGATGTAGTTTTATGTTAAAATTATGTACAAGAAAGCTTGCTGAGTATTTATCTTTTTATAGATGTTCAGACAGCTACATAATATATGAAATATATGCATTATAAAATATACATGAAATATGAGTTTATGAGTACACAATGAATTCTAAACAAAAAAGTGCGACCACTCCACATAATGCAAGTCCTGATTTCTGTATATTTGTCTTCAGGGATATACTGCAAAACCTTCCCTTTTCATATTTACCAGGAAATCTCTAGCCATTCCCAGAAATATTCAAAATTCACTCAAACGTCAAGGGCTAAATTCTTCCACCATTTATAGAGTGCATTTCAAGTATGCATTCAGTGAAGCAATTTCTCTTTTTTTTTTTTGTTTCTTTGTTAACTAGTGTTGAACTTTCTCTTGTCTGCTTTAGGAATACTCACCAGTTGGAAGAATTGAGAATGCGCTAAGAAGCAAAAACTAACCTCGGGAAGAGCAAGCATAAAATGTAAACGTACTTAATAGACTAATGCCATTTGAAAATCTCATCCAGTATGTGATTCCTTCAGGTAACCGTGGCTTGTTTGAATGCTTTTCAGATGTCTGAAGGGTTAAAGATTGCTTACTGTTTCCACCACAGAATATACTAGATGCACTCTTCTCTTATTCTTACATAGAAAAAAATCCCAAAAGATCCAAGGAAGTCTTCCAGCAAGGACATATCTTTCAATGCTGCCTACCCTAATACAAAGAAACAGTGAAGAAGTGAATATTACTGCATCTTTTTACATCTTTGACTTTATATAGAATACAAATTCCTGTAAGTGTGCATTGTTTCTGCCTGCACCTAACATGCTGGTTTGGATGAAGATTTCATGCACTTCTGCAGTGTAAGAAATAAAGACAAACACAAAAAGAACAGATTTGGTGAGCATTCTCACGTTCAGTTTTAAGCTGAGGGCCCTTAGGTACTTATATCATATGAAGGTACAGCTACCAGAATGACTTTTAAACCCAGGTCGGGTCTACTTACAAGCACCAATACTTTGCACCACAAGAATGTCTATTAAAGATAATGGAATTTCTGACAGGAAAACACAGTGGTCATATGAAAAATAGGACCTTGTCCTATAGGATTATAAGCAGAATCAGGAATCTAAACTCCTTATGCATTTAGGTGATTTTTTTTTTTTATTTCTTCCCAGGATGAATTAATTATTAATGATGAATCTGTATGAATAAGCTGTTCTAGGTCAGCCTAATAAGATAAGTCAAAAAGGCTTGTTAAATATTAAAAGGGCACTCACAGCTCTATTCATTTCAGGGCTATACATACACAGACTTTCTGGTTTTGTTGTTATTTCTGTTTTTAAGAGCTGTTAGTGCCCTTTTCCAGTTACTCAACAAGATATTTATATACCACATTAATTATCTAGAGACTAGAACTACAATCTCAAGTATCCTGAAACAGAAATAAAGACTGGAGGATAAAGACAAATGCTATTGAAGACAAATGCACATTGTTTTCTACTATAAACAGAGAGGAAAATAACCCTACCAGTTAGTTTCACAGTGCTCAGGTCTGGAGAATGTTTAAGTTTGCTGAGGACTGAATTTCCAAATATTTTTTGACAAGTGACACAACAGCTGTGGCATTTCACCACCTCTACCCCCACACATACACACCTGTTGTTTACCAAACTCCAAAGAAATAGGTCCCTGTATCACACAAATCGTTACTCTACTCAGACTCTTCTTAGACTTTGTGTAACCTCTGCACTGGGGAACGAAATATTTCAGATAGAGATTATTGTCAGTTTCAATCAAATGGTGCTGAATCACTGGCTTCCCTCAGTACTCTGAATAGAAGGGAACAGAGAATGCCATCTTCCCTAAGGAGAGAAGGATCACAACACTGACACATTTTTTGTACAGTTTAGCAGCCAGCAAAGACTTTTCTGGCATGGTATCAGAATTAAAGGAATGATCTTACACTGTTTCCAAGAATGCAATAAAAAAATGTTAATCATTGTCAGCTCCTAGAAGATGATGTTATACAGCACAGACACAATATCTGCCAAAATTAAAAAAAAGGGTGAATATCCTGTCAAATTCTGAAGTATCTAAAGCACAGAATGCCTGGGGTTGGAAGAAATGTTACAGATCATCAAATTCCAGCACAGTAGTTGTGTTAACGTTACAGTGTTTTACCTGTGGCTTGTCTTACTGTTAGAATTCTGGAAAAGTTACAACTTACGCCCAATTATTATTCTGTTGTTCTTCCAAATTCATGTACTTTAAACAGTATAGAGATGGTTTAACACTAAAGCAAACTTACAGCAGATGACCGTTCTTTCAGTGTCCTAGTGTATTATGAATAAGGAAAAATAAAGGAGAATCTTTTAAGTGTTGGCTGAAAGTTTCTCTGGAAGCCAGAGCTCAAGATTTAGATATTTTTCTATATCCTGCCTAAGTCCTGAAATCAGATTTGATGCTCAGACCTTCGTTATGCATAGATCTTCTCCTGCTCATCTCTTTTACATAGGGTAAATCTTTAGAAATATATGCAAGGCAGCCATAAAAATAGAAAAAAAAAAAGGTGAAAAAAGTCCTATAGTTTATAGGAATTTATATGATTTAACTCTGCTTCCCTTACCTGCCTTTTTCCCTCTTGCCCCCTAAAGATGGGAAGGAAGAGGAAAGTCTTTCCCATAAATCCTGAAAATGACATTTTTTCAGCTGTTCAATTAAAAATTTCAAACCAGAACTTTTGAAAGCTCCAGCCAGTGAAAAAACCTAAGAAGCCATTTTTCATGAAGATCAAGTTTCTGTTCAAAATCTGCAATAAACTCGAGTAGAGGGAGCTGCAGTGAGGTTGCCAGGCTGGCAGATGAAAGTGTACCCTGACAATTTGTCCTAGCCATGAGACACAGCTCGGTGCTCCTCGTTTGGTGTTTAAAAACTCAGTAATCTCCTGCCAAAGAAAGAGAGGAGATGGGGTTTCAATTTATACCAAAGCTGTGAAAATAACACTGAAAGTTTCAGCATCAGTGGTAGGGGAAATCTGTGGCACAGGTCAAAAAATCACCTATTTCCTCTCACTTCCTGGCTACCCCTGTACCTGCTTCTCAGGATTATTGCCTCCATTATTACATCGTCTGCTTCCTTTTGTCCCACTCGATTGGTCCCCAGCTTCCTTTCAGTAGCCAACAGGTACCATTTTTCAGTACACAGGACCTTCCCTATAATGTCCTAAGAACTGTTCAAATGGAAACCAGGCAAAAACATTTTCCCGGGGCAGGGGACAAACAGTGCCTTCTCTTAATTCCATTATACATTAGTTCTGGCTTTGCAGAAATCATCTTCACTTCTAGATACCACAGAATCTAATCCTAGGAAAACCAACACACGAGAACAGACACAAAAACCTATTTGAAACACTGTAGCAGGTTGAGAACACATTTTGGAGACAGCACTGCACAGCGGCCAAGAGCTTCCCTATATTCCATTCCACAGGTTTGCACTACACGTGCACCAAGATTCTACACTAATGTTTGCAGAACTCTTCTTTCCCTCTTCAGTTTTGTTCAATGAAGTCTTTTATTCTGTTATGTATTTCTTCTGAAGAACACAAATTAAATTATATACTGGAACATTAGAACGTTTGATTTCACATTACCAACGTGTTATCTGAGTGATAAAAGGAACGGAATGTCAAGACATCTTAAAGGCCTGTAAGTGTGCTTGGAGAGTCTTAGTCCTTTCCCTAAGGAAGGAATATTTACTGGCTTGTAATTGCAACATTTGAAAGAAATTTTTAAAATTAATTTTGACAGTGTATTTTTGGTCTTGTTCTTATCTACATTCCACTTTTTTTCTATTCCCTTTCAACAACTGTCAGTTTTTCTCCAATCATACCTATGTTTTGCATTCTTGCCCTCACATTTACCACATCAACTCTAACTAAACATATACATTTCTGTCTTTTTACCAAAATTGTTAGAACTGAACTCATAAAATGTTTTAAAAGATATAGGATTGTTTTTGGTGGTTAGGGACACAACGCCAGCCATAAAGCATACCTAAATCAATACACTTCCACATAGCAGAACAGCATGTGGCAGTACAGCATTATGAAATTTATAATTGCATCAGATCCGTGATTTCCCAATAGCTCTGCCTCTATAATAACTAATTTTAAGCTAGAAGTCCCACTGGTGACCTACAAAAGAAAGAGAGAAAATGGGACATTTCACTGAGGAATGCGAAGCTGATACTACAAGGACTATGCTCAGCATTGTAGAGTGATTTATTGCACTTTTTTGTTACAAAAAAAAAAAGAAATTAATGACTTAATAAACGTTTATAATCTGACCTTTGCAGATAAAATTAAGGGTTTTATTGTCTTTTTTCCTATCATTTACAAAAATAACTCTAGTCTGATACATAGAACAGAGCAAGGAGCAGAAGACAGTAAAATATTATAAATATAAGAAAATAAAATATATTATTTAAATAATAGTAAAATTATATCTAAAATAAAAATTAATATATATTTAAAGATAGAGAATTATCTGACAGCATAGGACCTCTACATATGAACCTAAGGCTTAAGCAGAGCATGCTTTAATTTTTAAGGTTACTTCAGAATTCAGTCGGAAATGCACATGGAGAACTAAAGGATCCATAACAGATTCCTGCCATAAATATGCATCACGTTTCCTTCCCTCAAGAGGGAAAGGTACAGTCATTCAATAGGTAGATATGCAGTCATAAAGAGAAAGTTGGGATAATTTCTGGCATCTAGAAGAATAAAAAAAAAAGGTTAAACATTCCATTCTGTATTCTGAATCACAACATTAAATTAGTTAAAGGAAAAACCTTTCAATGTTATTCGGTTACAGAAAAATTGTTCACAATGGTATTGTATCCTGTCACATCTGCCTGCTTAGTATAAAACACATGAAATATATTCCACTGCAATCGTATAGCTAGTCATACTTCGTAGCTATATATTTAAATTATAATAGTAATCACATGTGACCATCCTTCAGGAAAAAAAATAATTTTAAAGGATCACAACACGTGGCTGGTATCCCCCTGGCCTGTGATGTCAAAGCCGCCTTGGGACAGCCAGCACAGCACACCGGCAGCCAGGGAAGGTCTGTGACTGCCTGGGGACCCCCTGTGCCTGCCCACCCCAAGGACCCTGCAGAGGTGCCTGCTCTCCTCATTTGCTTTATAAATATGTGAATATTCAAAGGCACATCAGTGCCAGGTCCCCGGCTGGGAACAGGCACAGACCCAGGATGCAGTTTGCTTGTTTTGAGTAACTCGTGCATCAGCAGGGAAACCGGAGCACCGGCAGCTGTCCTGATGGTGGCACCTCTTACTCACAGGGTAGCCTTTACTCCCAAACTCCAGGGACACTGCTCCTCAGACATTGTGGCACAAAGCCCGTGGGCCTCGGGCTGTTGTTCCTAAGTCCATTCACTCTATGGTGCAAACTGAAACATAAAAGCCCTTGAACTGGTTTTGGCTGGGGCAGGGTTAATTTCATTCACAGTGGCAGATGTGGAGCTGTGTTTTGGACTTGTGCTGAACACAGTGATGATAATACAGAGATGTTTTTGTTGTTGCTGAGCAGGGCTTGCACAGAGCTGAGGCCCTTCTGCTGTTCATACTGCCACACTGGTGAGGAGTCTGGGAGTGAACAGGGGGGTGGGAGGAGACACAGCCAGGACAGGTGACCCAAAGGGACCAAAGGGATGTTCCAGACCATCTGACATCAGGCTCTGGAGATAAAGCAGGGGGAAGAGCACTGTGTGCCAGAATTCAGCATGGGCTCAATCCTTTCATGGGACCATTCATGGTGTTCCTAGAAGCAGACAGCTTTATACACCTTCCAAATGTTTTGCACAAATGTCGCTGGACTACTTTTAAAGTACAAGTCACCGTAGAACCTTAGTTTTGTTAGAAGCCCAAGGGTGCACTTACCATCCAGAGCACAAATATCACATTATACAAGGGAAACCAAAAGATACACATTTCTATAGATTGAGGAGAAGAGAGAAATTAAACTAGCTCCATTACACAGATAACCACAGGTTAAATTTTGTTATAGGAGATTATGAAATTATTCACGTACTCCCATTACTAAGGGGAATCAAGTTTGCCTTCATGTCAAAACATTATATAAAAAGCTCCTATTCTTGTAATATTTCCTTCCCATATATTTATGTATCTATTAAAAATATCACTAATTATTTGCTATTAAGAATGACCTAATTAAGTCTTGCACTGTGTGGAAGAGATACAAAGTATACAACTCATGTTCCATTAAAATTGCTAGAAAAAACAAATGAAAACAGAGTTCCAAGAAAAATCGAAGAGCTGTCAAACCAACTATGCTTTGGTTACCTTGGATGACAAGTTAAATTACAAATTTACGTAAAATATAAATATTAACAACAAAATTAAAACAACCCAAATTTATCATATTTGACTTTTGCAAATGTAGCAGCTGAACAACCTGCAGGGAAACACCTCAATTATATAACATTTATTTAACAAATACCTTGTTCTACCTCCCTTGTGACTATATTTACATCAAGGAGTTATAATTACAGAATTTATTAAAAATAATCTGCCAATCACTGTTAGTTTACTTTGTTAAAATTTATAATTGAGGTTTAAAAGGCTAAAATTATTTGAATAGAATAAAACTGCTTAGAGTAAAATATTTTTAATTGATAAAGTGTTTTGAAACAAACCCCACTATATTTGTAGAACCAAATTTCACCGGGCACCTTGGTAAAGATATTATATAGGCGTGGAAGCCACAAGTGGATTTTTTTTTTTTGTTGGTTGTAGTTTTGATAAGCATAATCCTCTTCCCAGTTCCATTTTTAAGAACAACAATTTGTATAAGGACTTGAAGTGATTCACCTTGTGCCTTAGCCAGCATTCATGCTGTGTTAGAAATCATCTTTGCACTGTTTTGGAGGGCAAGAGAAATTTTTGAAGCTAAACATGTTCTGCTTTGACTACGATACACTCTTCAGATTGGTGCAAGTGCCAAAAAAGCATCTTTGATATGGTCCCCACTCGCTGTTGAATTATTTATCCTTCACATGTAAAAAGTTGCAGCTCATAAGGAATCTGCATATGGAGACAGATCAATGGTCTCAGTGGTATTAACTTGCCTTTTGGCTTAAGGCCAAAGCAGAAGCAAGGTTCAGGCTCCAGGCCTTCAGATATCTAACAAAACCATACCCTATTAGGAACTCCATCTAGCAATTCTTACCTGTTCAATATTTTCTTACAAGTGGATTTTAATTAATTATTGATTTTTAATACACTTTTAATGTCTGAACACGCACAGACCTAATTAGAACTTCTATAAGGAAAATGAACCTCAATAAATAAATGAAGTAATAGAAAAACATTGCCTTCCCTATGAACAGAACCTGAGCTATTAATGCTTTTACACTCTGATCCCTGAGCATATAGTGAGTTACTTGACTTAGCTTTTTCCAAACTACAGATAAAGCATAAACATGCCAAGATTTTAATAAGGCAGCTGTGTATTTAAAAAGTCTTCTCTGACAATATACATGTATTTCTCATATTCCGTAAGTTATATTACAATTGGATAGTGAACATGTAACTTCATAGAGGATAACTTAGAGACGTATTTATGGCTATTCCAAAGCATGTAGCCCTGTAAAACAATAGCTTAGCTCAAACACCTAAAACAAACAGTTATTAAACTCCAAGCCAAACAGTAGTCATGTAGTAGTGTGCAAAAGTTCTCACAGGTCAAGAATAGGTTTGTAATCAATTCTATACATGCTTGTACATATGGATGTATTCATTAGGTTTTCTTTCTGACAACAGTAAAAGCATCTGCCTCTATTTCAAAGAGCTTCTGATGGGAACTGCATTGTTTTTATGCTAAGAGTATAGAAAAGGAATGCAGTGAGTAAAATCCATTACATGAAATGAACAGTGTCTTTTCAAAACTAATGAAGAGTGCTCACAGTCAGGGAGTGATCTCCAAAATATTGTTCTTCTAAACTCAGAAAATTATGAAGGTGATAAGCATTGTGTCCACAAAAGGATTTTAAATTATTATTTTTATCATTAATTTTCTGTTCAAAATAGAACAGAACTTTAAAGGTCAATCATCTGAGATGCAAGCAAAAAAAAGTCCAAATAAGGAGAAACATGGTACCGAGACTGAAAGACACACAGCCAAGATTTTTCTGATGAAATTTACCTATTCATCCATTGAATATCTACAAAGTTATCTGTGCCAGAAGGTAAGGGAAGATGTTCAGAATTAGTTCTATTCTGATGTTTAGCTAAGCAAAGATCGATTGATCTGATGTTGATTATTTTACTGATTAGAGGAAATCCCATAGTTCCCACCTGATGAGGTTTCTCAGTAACACCCATGCCAAGGGTTTGATTTTACAACGACAAAACACATGAGCTAAATTTAATAGTACTTATTTTACTGCAATTGGTAATATACTTGATTATTTTTGTTAGTGATTGTGCTGAAAAAAAAATCACACCAAGTCAAGCTAAACTATGAATTAATTAAGGTTTTTGGTACAGAATACATGCCTCAAGGCTTGCAAGTTCCAAATGTCACTGTATTCATTTTATTAGAAACACTTTTTCAGAAGAATAAATCTGTTTTGCAGCCTGCACAATTGATGTCAGTGTTATGTAAAGGTAAATACTTCTGGTGTGAACATCTGATAAAGAAACACATTAGTAAAACACGGTACGTCACTGCCATTGTACCATCTGTCAGGTAGTGTGTAATTACAGCAACATCACTCTTTTCAAACCCTTGGATAAAAAGAGTGGAGCTGGCAGAGATGGTGAACTAAAGGCAGTTTCAGTCTGTAATCATTAAGTCAGTGACAGTTTTGAAAGTCATTCATGCCAGTTTCTACAACTACAGCATCGTACCAGTTACAAGCAATAGCTTTTTTTTTAGTTTATACCAGGCAAACTCAGAACTGTAAGTGACGGTCACAAGCAAAAATATTTAAAGTCTCTTTCTGTCAAAAAGCTCTACAAGGAAGAAAAAGGAGGTTCAAATATTACTTCCTCCCCCACCCCCCCAGCTATGTGACAAACAAGTTTTCATTAGCCATGATCCACACAATGTGTTGAGGATCTAAACTATTTTAGGGTCTATGCATATATGCGTGTCTAGATATAGCCAAACAAATAGATATACATATGCTTAGAAGAACAAACATAGATAAACAAGTGACTCATTCAAAACTACATATGCAAAGACATTATCAGACAACTCCAAAATTGGATGTGCTATTCATGTCATATGTCACTATGCTCATAATTTTAAATTTGTTATTAACTTAAAAAAATAAATATAAAAATAATACATTCTCACATTAACTTTTCAGTATTCGTGACTGAGCATAGGCTTCAAAATGTAAGTGGCGCTTTAATCAAAAGTGGAAAAAATGCTGTTCTTGGAAGTTTTTAATCACCAGTTAAGGATGACTTATGGAGATACAAATAGTATCCACACTACAGGGAAATAATGACTAGGAATTTGAGAGACAGAGCATTCAGTTATAAACTAAGATTTCCTCTTTAAGTAATTCCCTTCATTACATTCTTATGTGAACAGAACTGAGCCATGTATTCCAAGAGGCTGAAATGCAAGTGTCAAATCTCAATACATTTTAGATTCTAGACAGTCAAGTTGTTCAATTTTTAGGCTTAAAATGCTTTTAGAGGATGGTTCAAGTTGCAAATCAGAGCATTTGAAACCAATTATTTGACCTGGGCACGGTTTACTTTCCTCCCTATGTGCCTGTGTACATATGAACATTATGACCAAACTATCTATTGATAGCTAATAAGTGCAAAAACTCATCTTTGTAGAAAACAATACTTGCATATAAAGTCTGTAAAATGTACAAGTGTATAAAAGGCTCTGAAATTCTCACATTAGCTGTGAGGGGATACCTTTAATCCATGCCTTAGGGATTTACCTTTCTAAGAGATTAAGTGCATTCCTGGGTCCCCACAAAACTACAAACATCATTAAAGATTATCCTGTTCAAGCACAACTGCATGGGCCTTGTATGAAAATAAATTGCCGGGACAGCCTTAGTTCAAAATTCAGCCTTAAAGTGGGGAATCAGTGCTATTTAAAACAGCTGCTTTATTATCTATGAGGATTCAGGTTTGAATGCTGTAAATTGAATATCTTGTCCTCTCAGATATTTCACAAGGCAATAGATGTTCATACATCCTACAAGAGTAAAGATAGTTTTGCTGAAGGGTTTTGGGGTCAGTCTTTTCTTGTTTGGTTTGTGGTGGGTTTTTTTTGTTTTGTTGTTGTTTGTTTTTTAACATCATTATTTTGGTTTGGTTTTTGTTATTTGGGAGGACTGTGGGGTTTTTTTTCTGTTTTGGTTTTTTGTAGATAATAGCTTCAGGTGATAGAAAATAGCAGCATATGAGCATTATTTAGCTTTCATGCACTCTAAATCTAATATCTAGGAAAAATCCATATTGCTTAACCATCTGTAAGTAAAAAAAGTTGCCAAAACATTTGAAAGCTCCCATTATGATTAGTGTGTCATACACTTCTAATCAAAAAAGCTACCCCTGCATTTATTCATTTGTTAACCTATTTTTAATTTCACAAGACCCTACATAAATCAGTGAAATATAAACAAATACTTCAGAATGGCCACTGAATACCACATACATACCGCAAGCTTCCTTACAAGATTTATTCTCCCCATTCAGAGTGGCCCATCACTCCTAATTTTCAGTCAAAGTTAAGTTCAGCCTCAGATCACTGGACTGAAATAACTGGAGCCTGGACACCATCAAATCTCAGTGAAACAAGCAGTGCAATTCAACACATTTGCTAAAGATTCTCCATGTGCAAGAGACCACCGTTAGTTTTTTTTTGGACAGCTGCCCACTGCAAATTCTGGTTTTGAATGATTTTTTTTACCCCTGTTAGACAGTATTTAGGCGTAAATGTCCCTAATAATATGATCAAAAAGTCATGAAAATATTGTGAATTTAATTTTCCACAGGAAAAAAAAAGAAGAATCTGAAGGTTTCCTTTAAAATATTACTTTTATTATTTAAGGGTGGAAGTCTCACACCTTTACTTTGGATTTGCACTATGCCATCATACAATATACAAAAATGTTCTAAATAATCAACTTTATATCACACATATGTTGTATGAGAGCTGACTATTAAGAAAAGTTGAAGCCAAGAAGGGAAAAGTGGCTCTTTGCACTAGGTCCATCTGCAGTAGAGTGCTGAGCAAACAGCTTGGAGAGGCACCTATGACAAGAATTTCATTTGTTAAAATGGACTTCAATGTGTTTAAGTTTGAATTTACTGCAATCATGTACAAGAAAATCATGTCTCATCAAGAGCATTCCAAGTTTAACTTCTTTGATGCAATCTACGCAATGTCTCTACAGATCACCTTTGAATTTGAGAGTAGCTTGTGTAGCTCTATGCTGCATCTGTAACTTCAGCATCCAGGCTCATGACCAATCTCCTGAGCCATCCAGTCTTCCTCAGTTGTGAAAATGTAATAAATTGCCTTTTTTCCCCTAGTGTATTTAGCACTCATGAAAACTGACAGATTGACAGCTGGGAGGCTGAAGTATTCTGTTTAAATCACAGAGAAAAAGAAAGAAGTAGCAATGACAGACTAAGGAACCAAAACTGAATTAACCCTTCGCTCAAGTAGCCAGCTGAAGACAGAATAGCAAGGACTCAAAGGAGCAATCAGTGGCCTATGACAACACAGAGACCTTACTTGGTGATGGCAAATATAAAATTAAATAAAACCTCCATGTGCCAACATACAATCATATTTGCATATTTATCTGCTCAGCAAAATATTTGGCCAGGTAACAGTAAAATTATGAAGAAAATCTTAACCCAGATATTTGACACAACAATTCATTCAGAAAGTAAAACTCATCAGCTGCACTCTAAGTACAGTGTACTTACTCTGCAGAGTAAGTTGAATGGCTAGAATATAAAGGAAAAAGAAATATTACTAGGAAATTTTCACATTTTACCCATATTTGTTGCTTTTTAAAGCAGCTTTCAGCTAATCTAAGACCTAAAGTCTACAAATTCAATAATCAGCCATCTCACAGCACGTTAAAAAAAGTTGGATTTTGTAGAATGTTTACAAGTCTATCTTCTGCTAATATCTATTTATCAAAATTTATGAAAAAAAAAAACTTGCCCCAGCTTTCAGCACCAAGATGTACTAGTGAGTCTGCAATGGTAGAGTCTACCTGTTTATATTCTGATGTGAAAAAAAAAATCCAAACAGGAAAAGGGCTTTCTTTAATAAATTGTCTGCAAAATTTGGAGGCCTTCAACAAATTCATTTGGACACAAACAAAAAAGAACTAGATGAGTGAAACTTCTGCACATTATCAAAGGACTGTTTTGATTTAAGCATTAGAAGCAAATCCTCTGAGGTCTAACTCTAGTGGTCTATTTTATATGCGACGGCCAAGTAACGTTTCCCTTGTGGAAGAGAATGAACGTGAAAATTGGCTAAAAACACCACAGCCAGTCCCATTAATGTACCTGGCTCATCACACGTGTCCTGAAAACAGGCTGTAGTCACCAAGAGTGAAGGGTCCCGAGCCAGCAAGGACACAGGCACAGAACTTGCCTCAAGGACTTCCTCAGCCTGGGAACTGGAGCTTCCTATTGTACTCCAATTTAAACAAGGACTCCAGGACCTATAAGGAGTCTTAGGAAAGTTAATGCTACATTATCACAACAATGTGAAAGCACCTCCAGTGCCTGCACTTGGAGTTGTGGCCAAATTTATTTATTACCAAATAACTCAGATGCTCTGGGACAGACCTTTCATCAGTGCTCTTGTACAAAAGGCCATCAGAACAAATCTAACTTTGAATGGCTACAGAAGGATGTAGAAGTATCACTGAAAATAAATTTCTTTTAAGATACTCCAAAAGCAAACTCCATGACAGTGACAAGGATAGCAAATCAAACAACACTTTTCAGCCAACAGGCTGGTAAATTTACCATCAGCTTCAAGAACAGTAACATATATCACTGATTCTGAAAAATACATGGTTTTCCACAGTCTCTATTCACACCCTGCACAGCAGAAACATGCAAAGGGCTATTAGAGAATAGTTTTGAGGTAATTTTCAGTTTTATTTCAACTGTAAAATCACAATTGTGATCACATTTATTTATCAAAAAATATGACCAAATTTATAAGAACCATGAACTATTATTCCCTGAAATATATAGGGATATATAATATATATATACTGCAATTCCCAACTTGAAGGTATAATTACAGTAAAGCAGAGAATATATATGTGTCTATCTATATCTATGTTTAAATAGAGCAAAAGCAAATTATCCTGACTTCCAGGCTCAGTAGAAGATGCTTAGATTATCTCTTAAAAGAAAATAATTTTAAAAATTTCTTTCACCAGAAGGAACTTGATCTTAAAGGCACATTACCAAATTGCCAACGCAGGTGACCAGGAGAAAGTTTTTCGTATTCTCCCATCTCCTCCCACATTGCGAAGAGGCTCAAGCACTTCTTCTACCAGCAGGCATCACTCGTGTTCTGCAGGAGCAGGTATTTCACTGGCAAAGGACCTTCTCTTGAGAATGAGCCTCTGGGGACTGACGTGTACACTCACTTAATTTAACAACAGTGCATGGGTAACCAATGCCACTTGTTTCCCACTGCTCCTTCTTTACTCCGCCTCACATGAATATGTAACATAAGAATACGTTCAAAACCACGTTTCTTCCCTTCTGTTGTATTTTCATTTCTCAAGTGGCTGGCAAAAGCATGTGTTGCCCCACATATGTGTATGTATAAGGTCCCTTCTTTCTCACATTATTCTGAAAGAAACAGGGTATTATACTTACAGCTTGACTCAATCTGCAGATTTCATAAATATAAGTTTACCCATGTGCATGCCTATTCAACCACATTTATATTTTTAAATACATATGGCAATGGTACATATATGTAGTATGGTAACATATAAATATGCTTGCATAGGCCAACATATATAATTTTCCAGATTGAACCTAGTCCAAAGCATAATGGTGCTATCTGTTTCAGAGTATTTAGCATCCTGGATGGCATAATCTATTTCATACATGCATTATCCCTGTGGAAAAATTAGACATCTCTGCAATAGATGATGCAGAAACTCATCTAGCATCACCTGTTGTCTCTTTTTCCTACAATGCATTCAAGGAAAGCTCAGGGCAACCTGAATGACAAGTAGGAGCTGAAGACTGACCACAGAGAACACTCTTGACAGTAAGGTTTCAGTAGAGGGATTTTTTTCTATGCTAGCGAGTTCACTGCTGTCGCTGGGATTGTCCCCTGCAATGTTATCAAAGCTCTACCTAACAAATTAATCCCCTAATTTCCTTCAGGTCTCTGATCCCTTTCTCCTTCAGTAACTAAGAATTAGAGCTACCAAAATGCGGTGGGAGCAGAATGCCAGGGCAGAGGGGTGTGTCTGGAGCAGCCCTGCCGTCCTTCCCTGGGCAGGGGCAGCCTCTCCTTGCACTATGAGCACAGCACACGGGGTAATGTGCCACTGAATTCCTCCCGAATCTATCACTTCTCACTTCAGCCGACAAATGAACTGGCCTACAGAGCAACACCCACCACAGCACAGACATAATAAGCTGCAAAAACCCCTATTAAGCCTATCTGTATTAATAAAACAATTTTTCGGAGTTCTCTGTCAGAAATCTTCATAAATTACTGTACCAGTCTCAAGAAAAGAACAAAAGACAACATCTAAGCTTTATAAAACATAGACTATTAATTATAAAAAAATTTGTGGCTGGATATGGTCCTGGGTTTTACAATTATTTTTACTTTTATTAATAAAAGCACAAATCAAATCTGCCTTTACTACCAAGAAACATTAGCAATTACTAACAGACCTTTAAATATGTAATCAACAGCTGCATAAGTAAAAATCAGGGATAAGCATTGAGCTTATATTATCTTTTGCATTAAGGCTAAGTCCTACCATGATGAAATACAGCAATTAAGATTTACTAAATGTCAACTTAAAGCATTGCTTAGGGTTTTTTTTTGTTTTTTTGTTCTTTAGAGTTCAGAAAATCTTCTGTAAGAGAAGAAAAAAATCACATAATTCAAAACTGGCATTTGTATTGCTTCTGCTATTGTACTGAAAGTAATACACTTTTTTTTAAGAGGTACAAAAAATAATAAAGTTGAGTCCTATACTTTTGTCAGTGGCATACACTGAAAGGGAGAAAGAGAAAGAAGGACCAAGGTAACTAATGGCCAAAGATTATTTAATTTGTAGGAGAAGGGAGTAAAACACCACGGCTGCGTATCTGAAATGTGCATGTAATTAGCTAAAGGATGGAAATGTAAAAGCAATACACACATTCCAGAGGCTAGGCAAAGACACAGTTTTTTCAGACTTTTAAGTAGCATTTGTCACGGTGGTAAGGAACCTGACGTGGCATTTAACCACATTTTACAGAGAATATTCCAGTCTGAGTTAGGTTACTTGAATGACCAGAGCACTGCTATGGGCACACAAAAAATTCTCTTCATTCATGAAGTCATCCATGTTTGGTTTTCCTTGAATCATAAAAAGAATATTGCAGAGGGATTGGAATACAATTTACTGTCATCAACTAACCTCACAGGTTGATCACCATCATCATTTTGAAAATGGAAAAAATAATTCAACGTGAAAAACACAAAACCTGAGATTCCCACTCATAAAACCCAGCAACAGACAGAGATAAGCTAAGGGCTAACTGCCTCTCTAACCTCTTGATAAAGAGCACTTCACCAGCATGAATAAACACTATCTTTTCAGTCAAAACAGACTTGTTTACTCTATTGCAATGATTTTTCTGTTGTTTAAAAATAATACTTTTTAATGTAATTTTAAAAAACATATTTAAACATTTTCCCCTATA
The DNA here is from genome assembly GCA_013390045.1 of Picathartes gymnocephalus. Lineage (NCBI taxonomy): Eukaryota > Metazoa > Chordata > Aves > Passeriformes > Picathartidae > Picathartes > Picathartes gymnocephalus. The sequence goes on from WEKY01049506.1 coordinate 83,653, forward strand.
TCTTGATATTTAAAATTTTTCAGAGACCCTGTTTTGTTCTCTGTCCTTCCCATTCTTACATACAAGGATGACTTTTACATCCAATGCCATTCAGAATTCCTCGAAAACAAGGTCGAAACACACAGAAATTGTTTCTAACAGAAAGATAGATGTTCAAGGGATTAGAATACAGTAAAGTCAGTTTTTTGTTCTATCCCAAGGAACTGTCAACAAAGGCAAGAAATAGAAAGTGATTTCACTAACTCTCCCTACCAAGTTTTCCTTCATCTGTGCAGCACAGTGATATTAATGACATTAAATCTCTTTTCTGAGTAGATTCTTTCCCACAATAATGAAGATCCTGGCTTTCACTACTCCAGATAGAGATAATTTGTTTGACTGTCATCAATTTCAAGGTTTGCTTTTAGTTGCCATAGCATTTCCTTGATAATAAAGAATGAATGGAATATTTGTGTGTAAAATATTAATTTTACATAAACAACAAGATGATCTATATTCTCAGCACTTGTACACACACACACAAGCTTGGCATTCCACAAGCTGGGTAGGGTTTTGCTTTCAGAGGATCATGTGCATATGCACAGTACTCAGCATCGGAAGGTCTGGCTTAATCAGCAAATTTAACATTTAAGGCTTTCATATTTTTATTTGTTCAAGAACAGGAATTTGCAACATTGAATTAAGTAGTGTGCATGATGCTTTTGAATGGAGCATTAAAACAATCAGGAGAATCCCCAAATCATGAAGCAAAACAAATATTTTTTTAATATGTTCTTCGTTATACATCCCATAACAAAGCAACCTTACAAGGAAGGCAGTATCAGCACAACCTAACAGAAGAGCTGAACCAAAAATCACTTCACATCTTTTCATAAGATTTCTGTGTTTTTATGTAGCCATAGAACCTGCACCACTCAAGTGACTGGTAGTTCCTGAATCCACAGAATAGTTTTCATGTTTATCAGAGGGTTTAGAAAGAACTTATTCCTTTTCTTTTACACAATAGAAATCTGCAAATATCTCCAGTCTCAATTGGCTTTCAGAATTCTTTTGCCCACATACCTGGCTAATATTGCCTGCAAAAACAACAGTGTGTGAGTGGCTGCTCTGATTGTCTGGGGGAACACTCCTCAATCTTCACTTATTTCATTCTGATAGAGTTCCGCTGTGCAAATCAGCAACCAGAGCACACCACAACAATCAGAGCACATGGCAACACCTTCACATCAGCTAACAACATCTGCATCTTGCTTTTACACAGTGAACTGTCCTAGATTTTATTAACTAATGCTTGCACTTGTTCTTCACATGTGTAAAAATTCCCTTTACCGATTTTCTGATTCTAAAACACCCTGTTTTTTCTCTGGACCCATTATACTGCAGGGGAAAAAATTATGCTCAGTACCTTTTCGTGCATTTTTAGTAATCATGTAAAATTAATAAGATTACTATTTATTTTAAATGGATTCTGTGGCATTACGTGGCTGAGGTTTTATCTATTTGGGTAATTTTCCACACAGAGGTAATCTCCCACTTTATTATACCATGTATTAAAATACAAATTCCAGAAATCCAGCTGAAACCTCAGAGCACTTACATGAATATTAAAAGTGGTATAGTAGAATGTTGTCAGAGGAATGTAAAAACCAAAACCTATTTCTGGTTCTGCTACAACCCAATATCTCCATCTTTCTTTCCAGGCTCTCCTTTTATGTCTCTTGCCTATTTAGTCCATAAGATTTATCTGTCATTATGAGCATCATTAACGAACTAAGATTTTCTTTAACCCAAACAGATTATACCAATAAAGATTATCTTGTTCAAACTAGAAGATGGATTTACATGAATAGATACCATCTCTATTTAATATTCTTTTGAACTTAATAGTACTGAAGAGAAATATCACACGGTCACAAAAATGGTTAAATATTTCCTAGCATTTCTTGGTGAAAAGACTTGAAGCTTGGGGCAGTTCCCCCATTCCTAGGATTATTTTATTCAGAAGAAGTACCTGGCTGAGCATTTGGTTCTGTATAGGTTCTGTTTACTTCATTGTGGTTTTAGATTTGGGAAATACTAATTTACAAAACTAAGCCAAGTTCACCTGACACATCTGAACTGCATGTACTTTTTTGTTGCAGTAATTAAATGTATTATTTTGGATTGACTTTAAAGGATTCCTGGAAGATAGTCTAAAAGCGAATGATAATTTTTATAGCAAATAATAATAATAATAAATATCTTAGAGATCCATTTATGCAAGAGCCTTTCCCAAGTCCTTTAAACAATGCTTGGTGTGGTGCCAGACTTCTACTAAGTTTCTACACACAACACTCACCTTCAAAATCAGATAGTCAAGAGGTTGTTTAGGAAACAAAGAAGGATAAGCTAAATAACTGAGACAGACAACTAAATTTTTATGATCTACAGCATGAGAGGAAATAGGTGTAGGTGGTGTGGATGTTAATAATTTTCCTAAAAATTCTTTTCTGGGGGGAGGGACGAGCACACAGATATGGACGGACATGACATGACCCAAACCTGAAATTCTCAGACCCCAAGCCTTGTTATATGGTTTTGTCAGCATTCCCACTGGGCCTGGAAGCGCTCCTCTCCCAGGGCTCAAAGTCAAAATGATTCAGCTGAAGTGTGCCCAGCATGGTTATGAGCCTCTCTCTGCCAATTCGGTGACTCTGCACAATTTTTATTTCCGTGCCGTATTTGTTCGCACAGGAAAAACTGGAGTTAATATCTTTTTGAATAATGTCTATGACTTAGTATCTTTAGCATATAAAATGAGCTGTAAATTCTCATTGGAGGATTATAAGTGCTGGATTTTTCAATTTTCCCCCTATTTTGGTATAAGACTGAATTAAATAAGTACAATCAATTTTATAACAATTTGTTTTCATAGTAAAAATTTTTATTTTTTGCTCATCTATTTAATTAATCAGAATATGTTGAGTAATGTATCAAAGAAAAATTAAGAAAAAAGTGTTTATTTCTAAGCAGCAATAAGCAAAATAAGCCCATAAATCCATGCCTTGTTCTTCTGAATATCACTGAAGTCTCTGGTTTGCACTATTTTATGATCTATTTTTGAAGAGTACTTTGACTCATTCACTGTTATTGCTAAACATTTCATAGAAATACCTAGTAAGATATAGGAGCATTCAACCCATAAATGTAAGTGAAAACATCAAATATTTTAATTGTGGCAGCTCTCTAACTGGAAGGCCCTAGCTTCTCTGGAACAAGGCAACTCTGTGAAAGGAACCTTTACTCATTTGCCTACTTTAGTTGTAGGAAAGTAACTTTTTCCTTAGGTTTGCCCTGGGACAGGTACCAGTCAAGAGATGCCCCCCTTTTGTTACAAGCAGACGTAATTTAGACAAATATCCTGAGAAATGGATCTGGTAAACTGAAACAAAGGATTTAATTTTGACTATAGTATTCATTAGTATAGAGTTTCAGTGTAATATTCATTAATTTCCTTGCCTGAAGACACTTGCTTGAATTTCAGAACCTCAGACTAAATTTTAAGAGAGTTCAGGTACATAGTACAGCCCCTCATTTTTATGATCTCTCCATGCTATTGGTGATAACTAAACAAATCTGAGTAAGTTGGGTTCCTTGACCTTCTAAAAACAGAATCACCTATCCTCTCAAAAATCTAATACTGACAAAGTCAATATGCTGTAACTGCAGCACGGCATGTTCTGTTTGAAACTTTTCTTCTAATAACAAATTTTCATCCTTAACTCTACCAGTTATTCCAGCAATAAAATACATTAGTAAAACAGCTTTTTCTTTCACATTTGGCACATTATGGCACTTTGCCCAAAATACACATTTGTTATTAAAACTAGTGTATCAATAACCATCAGGAAAATAAGAATAACTGACATTTAAAACTATTCTCATTGTTATTTCACTACTTTCCTTCTCTTCCCTTATATCGTAGAAGGACAATGTGTAGCATATCCTCTCACTTACAGGTCCCAGTGGTGGCCTTACCATTTTGCAGCATTAAGCAATGTGCATTAAGGAACATTTTGTTCTGGTCAGGGTCTTGACCAAAACATTTTTCCATTCCCATGTGATGACCCACATAATGAAAGTGAATCGTGCATTTTTCAGATGATTTCTGGCAGGGAATTTTCACAATGAGCAATATCAGCCTTTGGAATAATCTCCTTGGGATAGTGACCTTGGACACTTGAGATTTGGCTAGACAGGGTGCTGGGCCATCTTGTCTAGACCTTAATTGTGCCAGGAAAACGTTGAAGCAGCTGATCCTCTTCTAACCAGGTATCCTATCATTGATAATTAAGTGGGAATGAAAGTACTTCAAAGATTTAATAAAAAGTAAAGACAGTAAAGATATCACAATCAGACCCGATGAGAGCTGTTGTTATTTTCTTGAGGTCATAAGTTTCACTTTGGAGGTGCAGACACCATGATCTTTTTACATGGCTGTGCAGCAGATCCCAAACCCTCACAGGCTGATGCTGCTGTTTGTGCAAGCCTTACAGACAATGCCTATTCTGTGGAAAGCTGAAGAACTTGTTGCCTTTGTTTGCTGTGAATGTCACCTTCCTTCAGATATAGGCAGGAGTGAAACCACATGGTGCCAGCAGCAGCAGCCACTCAATATGGGGGAAAAAAAAGTCACTGGTTTGGTGAATTGTCCCCTCTCCTGCATTTAAACCTGATCTGAAAGCTATGGAAATGATAGACAAACACATCAGGAAAGAGGCCAAGAAATGGGGTAACAGCAATTCTCTGTAATTGCCTGCTTCATCACCAAACTTTCCCGAAGAGCAGCAGTCTAACAGGAACTACCTCAAATTGTCAGTTGGGCTGCTCTGACCTCAACTTCCAGATGCAGAACGGAATTTACAGAAGTAGAGGGAATAGAAATGTTTTACACAGTAGCACTTTGTAAGGATCTCTACCAATTCACACCAAATGAAGGCCCTACACAAAATAATATCCGCGTCATCCATATATCCAGTTAATTCTTCTAGCAATACAGCCATGCTTTTTCTTCTAACTTCCTTTCCCAATTGAAGTCATCTGACCTCAACTTGAATCCTGCAGATTCCAGTGCAACTCTTAGCAATGCACTCCTCGTAGAGTAGTTCCTAATTGAAAGAGCTTGAGCCCAGGTCCATAAATTCTTTGTGCACCACCATATACATAATAATTGTATGTTGTTTCTACATAGCATAAATAATTTAAAGAAAACCTGAAGTTTTGCAATATCCTCCCTGCATTTCCAGAAATATTTTTATTTTTGTTAAACTGATGCAGAATTGTTTTACATATCATAGATATTCATACCCATAGACTGCAAGAGAAGTTATAATTACAAATTTGTTTGACTTAATATGCAACAGAAGCAGTACAACACTAATTGACTGCTTACCAGTGCCCTGAAATTGCTAATTGACTGGTAAGGCACTAATATTTTAACCTAACTCATTAGGTAGGAAACTCTTGACTATGAAATCACCCTGAATAAATATTAGTATCCATTCAGAAAAGGTCAGATACTCTGGGTTTTTATCACTACATTCTAACAGCTTATTTATAATTCACTGAATGTCAAAGGTAGGATATTCTTAATGCACTATCTGGCAAAAATATTTACTACAGTATCACAATTCTCAAACAGAAAGAATATTCCATACCATTTTAAGCAGGAGCAGCATGACTTCACATTATTTCTCAGACTAGCATGAAAATCACTATATGTCTTTCACTCCAAATCAAAGGGAGAAGCTTTCCCCCTAGGTCCAATTCTTGGTCCAAATCATAAACAGACCCTCTGCTGCTTTAGTTCCACTGGTTTCAAATAACAGGCGGTGGTGAACTCTAGCTCAAATCAAACGGAATAATTACAAGTGTTTTCAAACCCCCTAATTATCAAGTCAAATGAAAAAAATCAGTAAAGTTCTGATTTTACAGTTTCTAGACAGCATGTTCAGTCAGAGTAGATATAGAAAGAAAAGAGGCTAAACCTCCTCATCCTGAAAAACATTAAATTTCCAATGCAATGTGGACGTAGCCTGGTCAGCATCTTGTAGAACAGGAAATAGGTTGTACAAAGCATCAACATCACAAGAGCAAATTGCGGTACTTCCTTCTCCTTTTTACATCCCAGAAGAAGCACAGTTCCACACTATTTCCTTCAGCAGGAGAAACAGCTACAAAAACTACTCAAAGACTTCTCACCCCTTTTATCATAATTATGGGATAACGTAGCAAATATTTTCATTCAGTTATTTCCCTGCCTTAGAAAACACACTGGTCTTACCATTTAGGTGCGCAGCACAGGATTGCATCAAAGTGCTGAGAAAAGTATGTGTGAGCTTTGTCAACAAAAAGAAACAAACCAGAAAGGAGGAATGAGAGACAGTATGAAGCCTTATCAAGGAGATTCTGGAGAAAAGCCATACCCATGGCAACCAATCACTGATGTTAGACTCAGCTGTTTTCCATTAACATCACTCATGCCAGCAGCAGTGAAAGACCACTTTCTGCCAGCCAAAAGACCCTGCTTTTTTAAATCCAAAATTTTGCCTAGTGTTATACAGCAAACTCCTTGTCATTGTGTCATATTCCTTCAGACAGTATACAATGGTTTCAATTTCCACACAGGAAATCCAGACTAATATTTTATCTGACTATTTACAAACAATCATATAGAACAAGCTTTTTTTATTTTTTTTTATTCTAGGATATGCTTTGCTTAGAGTTTTAAAATCAAATTTCTGGGCCTAACTACAAGAGGGAGATTTACCCAGCTACTATCTGTAGAGCCACAGTCTTAGAAGACAAGTATCTGCCAGAGTTACGTAAAAATAGAAACTGCCATATCAAAAATGACAAAAGGAAAATAAAAAGCACTCATGCATTGCAACCTACCTTTTTGTAGGCCTCCAGTGTTGGGACAGACACTCCCTCCAAACCACTGAGACATGCCCTTTGATGCTCTTCACTCTTTAGCTGCAGGACATTTCAAATCCCAACCCTTCAGTTTAGCTGCTGGAGGGTTTGCAGTTGTGTTGGCTGAGATCCTCCTTCAGAGATTACTGTAGAGGGCAAAAAAGAAACAGGCATCATCATCCCTTCATAGGATTTCAGGATTTTCCTAACTTAGGGGTAGTGGCCTAATCTCACTACCCTAATAACATTTTAAGTATGAATTTGAGACCGGGATTTTCCCAAATCATTTGATTTAGCAAGCTGGCTGCAGTTGGTTTAATACTTCCACCCCACAGGCCAGACGCCACACCACCCTAACTCTGCAGAGTTGCTATGAGTGCATTTCAGCATCAAACCTACCAGGCTATGCCTTTTGGTACCGATCAGAAAATATTCCAGCCTCAGAAATTCTTCCCCTGCGAGACTAATCAAAGGTAAAACTTCTTTCCAAGCAGAAGTTTGTGTGTGAAATTTGTGTGTGGAACCTGTGAAGCCAGTAGGCCGGCACGTGGTGAAATAAAGCTTTTTTCCAAACCTGGGGGAACAGAGCGGGGACAGCACCCATCACCTGTGTCCTGGCAAGAGCACAAAAGCCGGTGCCAGGCACAGCTCAGCCTGACTTAGGCTGAGCTCTGTCCTTTAAACATCTCGTGATGTTTGCTGCTGGGACTGACTGGGGATTTCTCACTGTGGAAATCTAACATTGTCCAGGGTTTCTTGGCACATCCCCTGGTTGAATGCTGTGCCAAGAAACACACAGCCAGGGGGCTGTGCTTTTTCTCATAGGCAGAAATAACAATAGCTCTTAGAAACCTGAGAAGAGGTAATTATATTTCCATTTTGTACCTTACAGTATTGGTAAGCAATAGAAATTCTGAGTGGTAGGAAATTTGAAGAATTTTTTTTCTCATGCTCCTCAGTAATTTTACAAACTATTTTTCCATGCTTTAGAGTGTGAGTTTTATTCCATTATCTAATCCATGTCTACTAATTAATCAAATTGCTTTAAACAGTGAAATTTGATCTAAAATCTTTTGTTCATTTGCAACCAAGTAAAGTTTGATAAGAACAGACAGTTTGGCAGTGCCTGTAAATCCTTGTGGAGCAAGGAAATTAACATCTTGGCACTCAATTCTGTAATGATGTGCCTGATTTCATGGAAAAAAAGACAACAAATTCATTTCTGTACCTCAATAATGCTTCTTTTGCTTTAGCTTAATTGAAGCTCATTGAAGGATGAAAGCTGAACTTTTTTTAGGCATACCTGGTTCCTAGAGTGTGCAATAGGGTGGAAAAATGATAAATCTGAAGCTTTGTGATAAGCACACTTCAAGGCAAAAAGCATTTTTATGCTAAGAATAAATTAATTGCAGTCCATTTTGTATCTGAAGAGTCAACAAAATAGTTAGCTAGAAGTACTTTAAGGATTATTTTATATTTGTGACTAACATTGATAATTTGCAGGAACTATAGCCTGCTGCTCTGCTCATGGCAGCTCATATTGATTCTGGACATTTCATAAGAAAGGGAGAGGAACATCCTAGAAAAAGCTGTGAAAGGCCTTCTAATGTTTGCTCTCCTCACTGACCACTCTAATGCAGGAGTGCCCATCGCTATTAAGCAACAAAATAAAGGGAAAAGTTATGGTGATTTTAATATTAATCTGGGTATTTTCTTCTTGCTTCCTCTTCCAAAAGGATATAACAGCAGTATGTAAATCTTCCCCAGGCATGCTTGGATCATCTGAGCCCTACATCTTTTTGTGCACTTTTTTCCTTGATATATCCCCTCTCTTACAGGTGAGATACATTGGGATAAGGTTTTGCTATCAAATAGGAGGTAAATTACCATCCAATAGTCTTTATGTAGTTTTCTTTTCTAAAATTGTGTTCTTGAAATTAAAAGCATTATATTTACTAATTTCTCTTCTGAAGCACTGAATGCAAGACATGAACAGAGATATCCAGCACATTCCATCTAATCGGCTCAACATTTCTAAAATTGTACTATTAGTATTTCAAATAAATTTACTGACTTCTCATGCAAACCACCACAACAACATTTGCTTTTCCTTAACTTTTTCCTTCTTAATTTTAAATATGGAAACATGAACATTTCTATGTCTGGAGGATCCTGATATGTGCAGAGCCACGGTGAAAATGAAAAAACAAACAAAAACTGAAGAAGATGAAATGGTTTGCTGGTTTATTTTAAAAATACCTAAATGGGGAAATCATGTTGCCAGCTGTTGTGGGTGTGTTGAGCTTTAGTCAAAGATTTGTTTGGTAAAAAGTAAATTCCCATCTGTTGGAAAAACCCCAACAGATCATAAAAATATAAAAAAAAATCCTTCTGTTTAAACACCCAGAGAACACCTGACAGCTCACCTTGTTTACCACCCGGGACACTCTGAGCTTTGTTTTGAACTGAATTAAGCAAATCTTACATGGCTAAGGAGCTAAGGCAAGAGAGACTGCATTATAGTTATGGGCACTTTATTTCTGTAATACCAGAGGTAGCACCAACCTACAGGCAAGTTCATTAATCTCCCCAGCTCCAAGGAAATGGAATGTCATGCACTGCAATGTATTCTTTATTGCTACTCCTGCATAGCTTTTCCATTAAGTTCTTTGTTCAAGATGAAACTGAGAAAAGTTGAGATGGGATTTTAAGAATTTCAAAGCTGTAGGCTCACAAATATTCCTCTCAAGATCACCCACAGTCTGCTCAGCTCTGCAATTTATAGGGCAAGGATGTAAAACATGGTCACTATAAAAGTCTGACACTATCTCCTTGTACATCAGTGCAGAGATAAAACAATTATGAGTATCTATCTTATAATGACCATAACAGAAAACCTAAATTAAGACATGAATAAAACAATAAATCTGCTTTATAAGACTTGCTTAAAAATGTAAATATGCTATTATTTAATGACAGATACAACATACTGAATACTTAATCAATTTCCTTATTCACTCCAATCTATCTTCCCAGATTCATGGTTGTCATTAATTTGGATTCCTGGTCACAAGAAGTCAGAAAATCAGTAAACATAATATCACAGATGATATTATGATCTCTTTGAGGCAGAAAAGGTGCCTAAATTTGAAGAAGTTCTTGTATGTAAAACAAGAATGTAGCAGTATTGATAGAAACACAAATGGAGACTCAGGCATCCTCAAGTCGAAAAATCTTTAAAAGTGTGATAATTTAATTACGCTTGACTTAACTACAACTTCAACCAGTAAAATTCCAATAGCTAAGATGTTTGACAGCAGCAGTTTTAGTATGAAAATGCTTGTTATTTTAGATCGAAGCCCAGAAGAACAATCAGATCTCATATGGTAAATGTAGAATATATTTCTCTAGTGTTCTCTGCTGTACAATAGGTGCATGTCCATGATAAGACTATTAGAAATATCCTCCATAAAAAAAATCACCTGCAGTACTACTTATTTGTGTTCTCTGCCATGTTTTTCTTCATGTTTACAAAGAACCTGCAATTCTGCCTTGAATTTCCCTATTTTTTACTGAATAGTTCAAGTCCTCACTTTGCTCTTCAAAGGGAAACGCACCTGCTGCTGTACCTGTTACATCCACACACCCTCTCATGCCAGCTCAGTTTTTCAGCTCTCCTTCCAGTACCTCTGACCCATCACAGAAGAGCAGAGCAGCAAGCATTATTTAGCACAGAGCTTGGGCTGTTTTGTCAATAGGCTTCATTGACCTTTACCAAGATAAACCACCATCGCTTGCCTCCTAAGAAAACAGCGATACAGAAAGGCCAAACGACTTTACCAACTTCATACAGTTAATACTGGGAGAAGCACGGACAGAACACCTCTGACCATCGGCCATATTGCCTCAGCATTGAATACCACTGCAGGTTGCTAATTAGCTGTGTTGCTTTCAATAAAATTTGTGAAATAAATCTGGGACAGGTATCAACAACTTCCATGGCACTGATGGATTTTCCTAATTACTGAGTCTTTCATTTTCCACTGTTAATCTGATCTTCAGTCTGCAAAATGTTCAATTTGGATTACTTCAGTGCAATTTTCTCTTTTTCTAAATGCTGAAATGCCTGCAGTCTTCATAAAATGTAAGTAATGTGATCCTTCAGGCCCAGAAAATGCAATATGAAGGCTAAAATTAACAGTCTGGCTTGGGCAACACGACTACCATTGGAGTTGAAAAAGCAGTGCAGGAATTGTCCTTTTGAGAACAACTTACAGAAAGTGCTCATATGAACAGAGTTATCAGCACTAATTAAAATTGTGATTGATTCCTGGCTTGTGTGCAACTTCTGTCGTGTTTATTTCACACTGACTAGCATAGGTCAGAAATAACCAACTTGTGCTTTGCAGCTAAACTTCCTTCTAGCTGTAATGCTTGCTAAGACGAACATTAATGGATTTGGGAGGGGCTTGGCTTTGATAGTTGTGGGTTTCTTTCCTAAACCTCTGACAGGGAGAAGATTGGCTTACAGCCTTCCAATAAAGAAAATCATTTTGCAACAATCTTATCTACTTTCAAACTTGTATTTTTGTTAATTTTGTCAAATCAACAGTTAAAAAAATCATTAGTCAGAAATTGTGTTGCTCAAGAAGAAACTCTACATTTGCTCAAAGTCCTACATATGCTCAACAAGATTTGTGATCAACAGTAGAAACCACATTTGTTTTTTATTTTCCGTCTGTATAATTCTAGCCACAAGAATTTAAGCTTGTGAACATCTACAGCTTGCAGATATATTTGCTGCAATTTTCAAGTTTCCTTTGTTATTTCACAAAGTATCCCCAGAAGGCTCTTGCTAAGACGACTGACTCCTTGAGTCTTGAACAGAAAGAAGATCCTAATGATTTATAATATCATCAGTGACCATAAGGTAAATCAATAGTTTATTTGGGAAAAAAGGACTTTCTTATTCCTGAAGCCATGTCAAATTTTTAAAGCATCAACCTGATGAATTCCAGTTTTATGTGGGTTGAATTATACCTATAACCTTCCCTCAGACTTAATCATTATCTACTGATATAAAGCACTATACTAGATCGAGGAAAGTATTTTTTGATAGATGTATTTCTTTGATACATAATTGAGACCTACTTTTGCATCACCAAGGGAAAAGATGCATGAACTAATTACTTGCAAAATTACATATATTACATCAAGATTTTGTTTGCCCTGGATAATACGTGCTTTCCTTTTTTTTTATCAGAAATGCATATAATAGATGTTTTTCAACAATTTTACTGTAGCATGCTTCATTGGTTTGTTTTAGGGGGAAGAAGAGGGGCTGGAAAGGGAAAACAAAATTCTCAATATGAAATGTGGGGTTATCAGTAGCAGAAGAAATCACAACAAAATATCAACAATTACAATATGCTAATAAACATCTGATCTTTTAACTCCAACTTCTCAGTTCTGTGCAGTTGTAAATAATACAACCCTTAGAAGCTCTTGAGCTAAGAGATGCGCATGTCCATGTTTCAGTGCAGCTGCCTGCACATGATGTGTGCCACAGAAAACTTGCCTACAAACATTATTCCACTTTAAAAGTAGCAACAATTAAAGGGTAATTTTCCATGTACGATAGTAAGAGAGGTAACAGAGATTCAGACCTCCTCTAGGAGAGACCCTGTTTTGGTAGCAGGATGAAGGTATTTGTACCTGAAATGTGCAGGGATGTTGGCTTAAGTCTCCAGCCATGTTCCTATGATCACAGTCACATGTGGTAGGAGATTATGCTGATCACATTCCCCTGATCACACCTCCCAGGAAAAAAAGCTCTCTCAAAAGATCTAGAAATCAGTAAAAAAATGAATACTCATTGAAAGCAGTGCTTATAAAATTAATGAAATTTTGTCACTGCCTTCAAGGACTTCACTTAAATAATTTCTGTTTGGAAAAACAGTTTGTGTAATATCCTCCTCCAAAGTATCCTGTAACCATAATAAATTGATACAAAAATACATTTTTTTTGGGTATACACAAGAATCTTGTTACAATAAAAATTCACAGTGTATCATTTATTTCCTATCACATTTTAGATAAGCAGGAGATCAACTAATATCTGTTACTAATGTTGTCATAAATGAAAAATCTTTGCCTAGTTTAAGTTATTAGTATAAAATGTAGTTTATTTGCTACTAAGCAACTTAACAGAAACACTAGACTGAATTTACACACCTGTGCCTCCGCTATAAAACAAAAGTATCTAACAGCTTTATGAAAATGTTTTCCAAGGATTTTCAACAATAAAGTAAATGGAAAGCCTCTTAGTAAATTTTTCAGGTCCTGGAGAGCTGTTATATTGGCATCCCATGGATCATACTGTTCATTTTAATGATGTAAAATGCTGGCATTGACTTTCACATAAGTGGTGTCCATGAACTTAAATTGTGAGATTGAGGCTTACTACTATAGATTGGTAAACTAATTTCCCCTAATCCTACAAATGCTGTCCTATTTATCATTACTAAATAAATCCAATATTTCAGTCATGAAGAATTCCACACTGGAAACAGCTGGACTTTTTAGATTTAAACCAGGGAATAAATTCACTAGCAAAGGTCTATAAAACAAGGTCCTAACTCTCTGAAGGATGTTAGAACTACTCAATCAGCTCTTTATTAAGGAAACAGTATTTATGGAAACTTCAAGACTCCAAATTAGCTGTAGCCCAAAGAAAAAGGATTTATTTCTCCCCTCTCGCTTTTTTTAAATTTCTCAAGGCTTAGACTGTTTCAAAATAAGCAATTTCTGCTGTGTTTTCAAGGAATGGAATGATAGCAAAGCTCTAATGCTTAAAAATAGATTGCCCTGCCAATCCCACATCATATCCCGGTTATTGTATTTGTTAATTTTATTCACTACCAAAGAAGGATTTCCTGTCTACTGATTTGAATGTGTGATGTAATCTCAAATTACAACTTTTTTACTATGTACAGGGGGATATAAGACCAGGGGGATATATACAGGGATGGGTTAAAGAAATGAACTTTAAGATAAAATAAATTATTTCTTTTAGAAATATACAGAGTGAACAGGAGTCAAGTTTTTGGGTAATGGGAAGCATACTGAAGTGTGTTTTAATAAAATATGAAACAGATCTCCTACAAATTCTTCTTGTGTGCATCTATGCTTTTATGTTTAAAAGCAATGCATATTAAGAGAACATTTTAACTGTGCATTTCAGATCAAGATATTGACAGTGTAAGTGTGGAACATCCACCACAAGTACAGACTTTAAGAGAGTTTCAATATCAGACATTTTTTAAGTTAATATATTCCTTATTAATTCTTCCTAAAATATTTTTATTTGTTGACACTTGCAAAAATTCAATGAACTGTAATTTATGCCTTTTTATTATTTGTTATCCATTTATATTTAAAAGATTTCTCCTATGAACAACTTAAGCAAGCACTATTATCACATTGGAGAGCGTCAGGAGTGCTGAGTCAGGCAGACCTTTTGCACTGAAATAATTCTGTGGGTGTTCTGAGATTCCCTATTTGAGGGAAGGCAAAGGGCAGCCCTCATTCCCAGTGTTATATATTTTCCAGTAATTCAACAAGCTGTATTCACCAGCATCTGACAGCTCCCTTGTTTAGTGCAACACTAAACACTACTTTATTATTTTATATTTATTCATTACATTGCTAATGAAAGGCATAATTAAAATAATTTTAATGAGAACAACGTCCTCAATTTAGAATTCAAGCTTCCAGCCTGCTGGAGCCAGAGGTTTTCTGCCAATATTACTCAGGACACGACACAGTATGAAATATTGTACATTAATTCTTTCAGTGAGACTATGAGGTACTAACCTTGACTCACATTGCATGGCAATCAGAGATCACTTCTTACAGGCTTTGGAGATGCCCAACCAAGATCACAAATTAAAACATCATTGCAATAATTCCAGTGACACTGAAGAGAATTAAAATCACAATACTTGTATCAGCTACAACATGAATATTACCCAAATATGCATACTGTGAACTTACTTTTGTTTTAAAAATATTCATAAAGAAGAAAAATAAAAGAAGCATAAAAAATGCTTAGAATATGAGAAAAATAGGAGACATCCTAAAGGGGTAAAGGAAATTCAGCTAATCATCACAAAATACGTAAATGATTAGATATAACTCCTGAATGTTAAATGTAACTAACAGGAATATTTTTGACACTTTAGGCATAATCTCAAGAAACTTCTCTTTCCATTCAATATGTTATCTTTCAATGGACAAATTTTTCAAAGCATGTACCTCTAAGTAAAACCTATTCCTTGTGAACAATATTTTATGTATAGAAATAATAGCACCTATTTCAATTTTAGTGTAGACAGGATTTTTTTAAAGTACAATGAAAAATAAAGAGTAAAATCATCAACAAAAAGCTGGCTGAAAATTTCAATCTGCCATAATTACAGAGAACTCAATTACCAAAGTTTGTAGTTCTAGAAATCTGGTCCCAAAATCATCTAGCCTCTTTTCAGCCACAAACAGAGCTGTGTTTTACACGTGTCCATGCTTAGCTGAGAAAGTGATGCCGTGTGGTGGACAGCTTCCAGCAGCTGATGGTGGATACAATCTGGGCAGCACCTTGGGGTGGGCGTCAATTAAAGCCCAAGAATGGGCTTCGGGAGAGCTCTGGCACAGCCTGAGGGCCCTGGCAGCAGCCCTGCCCAGCCCACCTGCCCCACGTTATTTGTGTGTCTGTACCCACTGATGCTCCGCGTTTCCTGTCTCTCATTTCAGAACAGGGGATCCCATATTCCACTTCTTGCCTTTTTTTTTTTTTGCATCAATTTATATGCCCAATTACTACAAAAATGGTATGAAGTCCTTTGAACAGAGATTGGGGAATGCCATCCCCACCTTCTCAGCTCTGCAGTGTCCATATTCCTCTCTAGAGCTGTACTTGCCTGCTCTCTAACATGAAGGAATATCTGCCTTTCCCTTGAGACACACTCGGTTCCATATTTTACTGTAGACACACACAAACCCACTGTCTCAAATTAGATTGAGAAGCTCCTCTTTAACTGGGCACATTCTGCTGGAGCTGTTTTGCAGATTACAGCTGAGCAAAATGTCACCCGTAATGAGCATATTTAATTGCTAACTAACATTCTTATGGAAGCCAGGCATGCTTTTAAAGTTAGCCCATACTCATGAATTTAATTAAACAAATCTTTCATACCTTGACAGCACTGAGAGGTGATACTGCAAACGTAACTGTCAACTTCTTCAGGCTAAAAGTATCTGAACTAATTACAGATACATGTGACCATCCTCAAAAAAAAACCCCCAAAACTATACACCAGCTATAAACAACACATTTGCTATGTACATTATTTTAAATAGCAGTCTATTTTAAGTTAATTTTAATCTATTTCTAGGTATTAGACATTAGATGGCAAAGTACCATCATATATGCACATCCTTTTTTAATGAAAGCTAATATTACACATTGCAGAAGGACAAAAAAATGAGACTTTTTTCCTTTAAACTATCATTACTTTGCACAGAGGAGAAATTGTAGATATATATCTCAAGAACTCGCCTTAGCCAATACAATATAACTGCATCACCTGCTGAAAGAAAATCCATTTTAACTCCTGATGCCACTGGGCTTTGTTTTGTGACCAAAATTGTTCCAGTGACATGTAAAAATAACCTATGTGCATAATTTCACCATGAGGTACAATAGATTAATTTGCTGCAGTAATTGTTTTTTTGTGGAAGTAGCTGGCCTAGGTATGCAAACCAGAAACCCCATATCAATTTTTGTATGGCATCTATAGCAGTTAAAGAGAAATGGCAGAAATTTCATTTTCCCCCAAATTCAGGCTATGTTCAAGTTTCTATGGAAACCTTGAACACCTCTACAGAAATAAGCAGCAAAGGGTAAAACTGTTCTCCCTGTTTTTCACCATTTTCTCTTCCCTCTTTGATCCATGTGCAAGTGTTTTATGTATAATTCACTTCATGCTGTCCCTTATTTCTCTTTTTACTCTTCACATATTAGAGGGAAATCTGGGGAAACTTTCCTCATTATTTGCTTCCCAATGGCCATCCAGATTATTTTGAAGTATAATGACTAAAATTTAAATATTTTTGTGTGCCTGGTCTATATGATGTTATACAATAATTTATTTCAAGTCACCTGAGCAGAAAAACCTACTAGAAACTAAGGAAAGCACCTTGAACTGTCCACTACAGCTTTGATGATCCTGTGAGATTTTCCTCATTGTCTGCTTCCAAACTGGGTTAAGCTCCTGTAAAATCTCAGCAATTGTACCAGACACAGCCCAAAATGGATATAAACGACACACATCAAAGAGGTCCCTAAAGCGCCTTTGAAGAGATACGTTTGCTTCTCTTGAAATGAAAGACTACAAACGATGTGAGCTAAGCATAAAAAACGTTATGTACTAAAATGCAGCTTTATCTGTAGACCTCAGATGACTGAGGAACCAGACTAGAAAACAGCACAAAAATGCAATTTGCATTTTGTCATTTTAGATTTTCTTTCATGCTTCTCTCAACCCAGGTGCAGCTTAGCTCTGCCCACACACAAAAAGCACTGGAAATTTCAGTTTCATTAGAACCAGTTGGGGAATGATTTAGAAAAATCTACTTATTGTAGGTAAAGACAACAACTTGCCACATGAGGTGCTTTAAGGGCCAACTAATTAAGGGTTTCTAGAGCACTCTGATGAGGGTTTCTGTCGGCCAAAGTATTCTTTCCTGACTTGCATTATTTTTTTGTGAGGCTGACCATCATCCACATAAGAAAAAAGTAATGCTGACTTGATACAAGTTTTAAATGGTTGAACTAAAAATCTTAAAGCTTCAATAAATCCTACAAACAATTTGTTAGGGTGGCTTGGATAGAGATAAGAAATGCAATGGGAAATCATCCTTGCTCACTCTAACTTGTAAATAATATGTAAGGGTATTCATGATGGCCTAAATCTAAAAGGCCCAAAAATAAAGTGACATTAAAAAAAAGGTCTCTAAATTAAAAATAGGTCAAATTTTGTGGAGGAGCCCTTATTCTAAGAGCAAGGTCCTTCACAGACTAGTCAGAAAAGGAGTTTCCTGCAAAAATACGTAATACGTTCATGCATAGCGATGGATGTAGGCAGTGCTTTTTGCGAGGGCATGAAGAGCCAAGTGGTTTTTCTGGTGGTGTACACAAATTCAGCAGACAACTACAGCGAGTGATCATCATCTCTGCAGTGATAGAAATGCTCATTTGCTTGCAGTAACCCCAGACAAAAATATCCTGCTAGACTCCCAGGACTTTTGATCAACAATCCAATTAGAACTGTGCAGCAATCAGAAATGGTATCCTGCCATTACACATCTGCAGAGCTCTGCAAACACACACTGCCCAGCAAGGACAAAAATAAACCTCACGGAATTCCTTTCTGTACACACTGTCCAGTACTTTGTGTCTCCACTCCCCTTTGTAGTGCTCAGATACCTCTTTGGTGCAGGATGTCCTACCACAGGCACATCCAGCTGCCCACCAGGCTGTGCCCATGGATATTCACTGCTACAAACTGCTTGTCTTCATTTGTTTAATCCTGGTGCTTTTCTTGCACCAGATGATTTTATTCATGCCAAGTGATACTTCTCTTCCAAAGTTGAAATTGTTCTTATTACACTTCTGTAGTTTGATAAATTCTTCCCACACCTTCAAAATATTTTCTTGGCAGTCGTCACATAAATACAGACTGCACTAGCCTTGGTAGTGCTCCATTCCACCAAATATTTTAGCAGTAGTACCTGTAAGGAACAGGCACACCACAAGGCCTTTTCTATCACACTCCATTTTCATCAAAGAATGTGTCTAATTTTTTAAAACTTGTATGGCTTTTTGAATGTGATATTTAAAATATGGTTCCATCAGGAAATTAGAGTAGTATTGGAGCACAATGCATAGATGCCAAGTTTTCATGATTATTTAATATCACTGTAGTTCTGATTTCTCACAATCACCACAAGCGTTTTCCTCACTTATTACTACTGGTACATTTCCAAAGGAAGTATACTTTTTTCCAGACAATATTTTTTTATCTATTGTATTATAAATATTGATCTTGAAGGTATAGTTCACAAACTGGCAATGATATATCAATTAAACCAAAATTAATAGACAGCTTCAATGCCAGTTTGACAAAATGTGAACAGCATTTCCCCATATTACACAAACCTTATACAGAGGAAATAGTTGATAAAGATTTATGTTACAGATGTTTAGAAAAAATAAACACAGAACTTCAAAAGCTCTTGATTAAGCCAATAAGTGACATTACATCTCCAGTGGTACAAACACTCAATTGACAATAACTGTCTTGTCTGCACACCAAGTCTGTGTTCTGTGTTGCAAATTCCAGAACCTTCCTTGTGGCACACTCGTATTTTTCAGTGGCTCACCTCTTCCCTGAGGCTTTGGAAAGGAAATAACCAGCGAAAACATTACTTACACTGCAAAGCTTTTCTTTCTGACGCGGGTGACGCGTCTCTCCTGATGAATTATTCACAGACTCGTGTGACTAAGTGTGCAGCTGATCTCAAGTGCCATTTACGCAAGAAGTGTGGTACTAACAAAATGGCTGCATATTTTCTCCTAAACTACTTAATTAGCAATGTTGAAAGTATTCTTTCTGCAGATGCAGCTTATTTCTTTGTGATCAAACACAGTTAAAGGATTTGGTACTTCCCTTTGACACTGTAAATTAGACAAATTTTTCCACGGAAAGTCTTTTAAAAATTATCACAGTACTTCTAGTCCACATGTAAATCAGGAAATCTGTGCGGAAATAAATCATTAAAGGCATCCATTTGAATGATAGAGCTACTATAAAATGCCTAAAAATGAAAGCCATATTGATGTCATTACTTCTTAACACTTGATACATTACAATAGTGTTTAATTGGATAAAACTGTAGGAAATAGAAAACAAAACTTACCCGACTGAAGTCTTTAGGGTTAAAGAAATTCCTTAGAAGTACCCTCAGTGGTAAGAAATCACTAGTACAGAAAGCTTAAAATAAAGAAATCTTGAATATTTACAGGGTAGCTTTTTCACTTTTTCAATATTTCTACATTTGATTTCCTTTCCTGGGAGAGGCTTAGCAACCTGTCCTGACAAAGGTCTGCTTATGTATAAACTTTCTGCCTTCCCAGAGGAGTATTCAGTTACATGATATATGGTGCATCTAAATAGAGCAGGTATGGGTGAGGGAAGTTCCCCTGTGACTTGAAGGGTAATTTCCAATGGTGCCAGAACTGTCCTTCCAGATTAATTTCATAAATTCTTTTCTAATGTAAGAACTGTGCACTCAATTCTAAGTGTGTATTTCGTGATTTTTCACTTCCCTCTTTTTAAATCAATTTGGAATAATTTACATTTCAGTTACAATCACTGTGGTGCCTTGGAAGCATCAGTGGTACCATCTTTTACAGGTCAGACAAACACTAGCATTGAGAGTGTTGCTGAATGTTTAGTAAATCCTGACAAGGAAAATTCCTTACAAGAACAAAGGAAAGTGTGGTAGTGCAGCACTTCTACCTCATGAGTCCTCTGTTAAACAACACAGACACTGAAGGGATTTTGAATATTGATAGTCTTGGGTTATGATTATTACACAGCAGAAACGTTTAGAGTAATTGAGCTCACGATTACTTGTAGGCATCACTGATGAAGTAAGGAATGGCTTTTATTATGTTGAAGTTGAATAAAATCCAAGCAGACAAGGTAAAGAAAATATGAATTGATGCTTCCAATTTAAAGTCACAGTAATTGGGATGTTCAGAGATTGTTGGGCAACAGTGACTGAGGCAGAAAAGGAAACTTTTCTGGTTTCAGCTAAGTGTCTCATGCACAGGATTGTATCTGCTCTGCAAAGGACAAGGTCTTACAGATCTATATATCTATCTACTTAGAAGCAATGTCTCCAACTAATGAGATAACTTCATTAAATACTATGAAGCACCTCATTTGCTATATATTAAGTACACATTAATTCACAAACACTCATATGAAATTGGACATGAAAACAGTTAATCCCTTTCATTTTTTTAATACCCTGTTGTATGGATCCTATTACCTTATTATTTTGTTTTGACTAAATATTAGTCATTTATCCTTTGATCTTTCTCTTCATTGAATTTGTTTAAAACTGAACTGAAAAAACAAACAGTCACTTCTAAATTTAAGGTCTTTAGCAGTCATAGACAAAATTGAAAGCCACAGAAACGTTTTGGCAAATTAAAACACATTAAACAAGACCTGTTCCCTCCAGCCTGAACTCATTACACATAATACAAGGACACACATTAGTTTCTCCACCAGGGAGTTAGGATGAGTTCCTGCAGGCCAGTACAACTTATCACTTCTCAGCAGCTTTCCCTTGGACAAAATTGTTTCCAGTTTTCTCTAGATGACAGCACAGTGTAGGGCTGAAGGAAGTTAGCACTTGTCATCACAAGGGGTTTTAAGCCATTTAATTTAAAAGGGCAGAAATGTGCAAAAACCAAGCTAGAGTCACACTTTTCTGCTTTCTGTCAGAACAGACAACTCAGTCTGGGAGACTGCAGAACTTGTTCTAATGACTCACACAACCTATTGACAATTGCCTTTAAATGAGAAATACATTCCTTTCCTATTCTGCTGTTACTGAGCAATTGCAAACTGTGGCCATTTTCACACAGTTTTATAATTAATTCATTAAGACTGCATGACCCTAATCTCTGAGGCTACATAATCACTGAGATAATTCATATAACACACAAAATATTGATGAAGCACAACACTGAACAGCTACTTAACTTCCAAGCCTCTGGATCAGTGCATTAACATAAGATGACATAAGTAAAACAGTTACTAAGCACTGGCACATTTACAGTACTGGGCTTTGGCTTGAATCTTATGAATTAAGCCACCTGAAAAACAGTTTGAAAGATTATATATGCATACATGCATATGACTTTTTCAGATTGCTATAAAATGGCTCATTGTTTTAAACTGCATGAAGAAGCTGACATAAAATAATTAATGGTAGAGGAATTATTCTTGTGTATGCAGAAAGACATGATACCACTATTACGTTAACATATATGTGGGCACTGGGAAAGGCAACTAACATGAAAACAAGATTCTTATACACTTCTAGGATTTTCAAGTACAAATATTCATTGCTTTAGTTTGCCACTGAAATAATTTCTCTTTAGTTTCAATACACTACCACATTCGCAAAGTACAACTGAAATATTTTCTGACAACATCAAAGTTCATTTCTTTCTTTGAATCAGTCCTGACCCCAACCAAGTTACTGGCCCTAAGCATGGTGCTTTTTCTCCTTAGCTGGTTGAGAAATCATCAGCCAAAATCAAAACCTTTATCACCCTTGGAGACTGCATCAATAAAAAAAGCATTTGCATCAAAGAGGTTCCAAGTTATGAACAATTATACTATTTTTGCTAATTTCCTGAGCAACATGTAATATTATAGACAGTCTTCTTCTCTGGTTTTGTTTCAGCTCTTGATTTACAGTCAAGCACTAATTCTTTCTTTTTGAGATTCTCTATGTTCTGTCTCAGTATATGCCAAAGATTCATCAACACCCCAGGAGGAAGGCCTCTGCTTCTTCAGCAACAGAACCTGGACTATGAAGTAAATTTCTCCAGAACCTCAGCACACTGCATCTTTTTTACTTTTCTGCCTCAAGCACCATCCCTATTTTCATTTTCTCTCACATCAAGAAAGTGCCAAGTAATAAAGCCCAATATCACTGGAACAGCAGCTCTAATGCCTTATTCAAGTGTGAGAGCCCCCACGCTTTCTGCTGAAGAGGAGGTGAAAGAAGAGTAAAGCCCTATGGCTGTCTGGACATCACACAGCCAAAGATGCTGACAGCAAGTCATGGAAACCCATATGGAAAAGCACATTTTGAATATTGAAAAGATACAAGTGGCATAAAGCATCTCAGGATGTACTAACTGTGAATTTTGTCACTTTGCCACATATCTAATTCATATCTTCTTTGTCAACTTGAGAAAAATACTCTGAAACCAGTCCCATTTGTTACATCCAATTAACAACACCAGAGCATTTTGACAGTCATCTTTGCAAATGGCATTTTATGATATGATGAATTAGAGAATGGCATGGTATTTCTCTATGTTAAAAGAAGAGTATTTTCTCCATTGAATGATCAACTGAGTAAATATTGCAAAACAGCCTCTGTGAATGAATTTGTGGCAGGAAGAAAACACCATTCATGATGCAGAAAAAGCCCAAGGAATTCAGAACTTGCTCAAGAACATACAACTGAAATGAATATTGCAGGAACAGCACACTTGCAGTAATTAAGAAATCCCAGAGTAAGAACGTACCATCGTTTTGTTTCATCACTTAGCCCACCACACACTTAACCTTGGACCTCTCCACCCTGCTGCTTCCTTGTGCAGAATTGAGAATGAGGATGGCTGACAGCTCACTGAGCTCTCCATCCCTTGCTGTGGAGGCTGCATTGTGCAAGTTCACTTGAGCTGTGAACAATATTTTTTTAAAACCTTTTTTATTTTTATATGTGAAGTTTCTCCATACTTAAAGTTAGAAGCACAAGTTGTAGTTAGGAGTGTAGGTTACAATGAATAATGTATAGCTGTCCAAACCAGCTCAAATCAAAATGCTAGATCTTACTATTCTCCAAGTTTAATATAGAAGTTTCTGGGATTTTGGTTTTATAGTTATGCAGTTTCTCAAATCAACACACCATACATCTAGCCTGTCACTTGCAGCCTACATTTCATTTAATATTTTATTGTTCTACCTGGAAAACCTAACTTCTTCAGTTAAAAGCAAAAGTTTTTAGTGTATGATCTTTTGTGTCATCATAGAAACAACTCTGCCCAGTCGAACACAAAAGAGGTCCCTTGTCATTATCTTGTCCAGTGGGTACCATGGTGTAGCCAGGCTTTGTAAACTTGTTATAAGAATTAATTCCAGTAACGTCTTGAGAAAAAAAAATTAATTATATGGTCAAAATGCCACCATCAGGAGAAAAAAAAAGTGGTAGAATACTTTAATAAAGCAGAACAAAAAATCTCTACTGTAGACTTATTTGAAAATCATCTAATGGTGAACAATTTCTAATTCATAAAAAGTGCATAAAGAGAAAAGCAAGGCCATGTACACACTCTGAGTTAGGAGCTTTAGCATTGTCTCTGTATCAATGTTTTCTAAAGTTTTTGTTTTCTTTTGCAAAATCCCAGTAAATATACCACACGTGATGATTTAGAAGTGATCAATACTGAATTATTTCCTTAAGACAAAGCACAAATATGGCTGCATCTGGCATTTCCCATGGTGAATGGACTTTTGAATGGATAACATGGATGTCTTTGCTGTTAAACATTCATCCAGACGTGTACACAGAAACTAACAGCTTGCTTTTGCTGGAAAGGAAGTCTCAGCACTGCTAATATCTATGGATTTGCCAGTACAAGTATTTTTTTTTTTTTTTATTCTGAGACAAGGACTAGCAAAGGAAAAAAAATATTTCTTAAATTTAAAATGTCTTTTTTTTTCTGTCCACTTTCTCTGCTAACTTTAGTTCTTCCCAGCAACTTCAGCTCAGAACATGGGGGTATGGTTTGTTTCCAAGTGCAAACATGCTTCCCGTGGCAGGTAAACTTTTCAAGTTCTTGCAGCTTTATTTTAAACAAATTTGTAGTTTCCTAGATACACGTTAATGTTGTGAGAATTCTCTGTTACAGAGAAAGAATTACAAATATGGCTGCACATAAACTACAATGGCAGGTGACAGATTTCACAAGTTGGCCGTAACAAAAATGTTAAATTTTGTGGTTTTCCTAACCCAAGAATCATATAAACATAATTTGCTTCTTTAAAAATTGTGATTACTTGATGTGTCATGTCCAATAAACTTTTAAGGAAGAAGCCATGAGACTTGTAATTGCCTGTGCATTAATTCCCACAGATCAAACCAGGGGATACATTCAGATTAGACTCAGGTAGTAGAAGGGTGACTAAAATTATTCACAGTTTACATATACACTTCTGTTAAGTCCATAGCACTGATATCTCAATTAATCAAAGTTAAAAAAAAAACCCCTGCAGATGCCTTCCAAAACAATAATTTAAACTTCTTTTTTTCCTGTTTTTTTGTTTGTGGTTTGGTTTTCTAAGCAGATTTCATTTTGGTGGAGCCTTTAGAAAAAACCTCAAGGAAAATGAACATAAGACTATAACAGCATAGTACAGAAAGGGTAATGACATGCTGGTGAAAAGTAATATTGTATGAATGCTTCAGATTAGATTAATTAACTAAATGTCTATATATAATCTGGAATTTTGATGGATTAAAGTTCCAGTTTGAGAAAAGAATATATGTTGGAAAGCATATCACTCCTTTCCCAAGTACGACATTGTAGAAGAAATTAAAAAGCCTACAGAGACTGAAAACTTTTATAAGGAAACATCAGTTATCCCATGATTAGGGTAATTAGGTTAAATGAACTAGGGGAATATGCTGATATTGAAATTTTAGACTTGCATTTTACATGTGTTCAATGAACAGCCAAACAGTCACAGGAATAAAAGTTTCTTAACCTTCTGGGTTAAGGCCCCAAACTTAGTTCAAAATGGTATGGAAAAAAGGTATAGTGCTGCAGTAATTAAACATCCTCCAATTCAGCTTCTTCGAGGGTGCAACAAACTCCCAAAATAAGCTTAAAAAAATGTTTTCCTCTCCAAAGGAAAGCTACATGAAAACATTAAAATTTGTTGGAAATAAACCCAGGGGCCCTGGGATCAAATCTTTGCAAGGTGGTGGATGCAGTTGAAAGGTACTGTTCTGGAAGTTTGGAATAAATGCATGCAGGTAGGACTTGAGAAAGGTCAAAAAAAAAAAACCCAGGAAGATCCTTTATTTCATGTAGCTGAAAACCCTTCCTTCTTACTTCACTGATGATTTGACCTATATGGAAGTTTACTCAGGTAGAGCAGACTAAGTGCAAATCTAATTGCTA
Source organism: Picathartes gymnocephalus (assembly GCA_013390045.1). Lineage (NCBI taxonomy): Eukaryota > Metazoa > Chordata > Aves > Passeriformes > Picathartidae > Picathartes > Picathartes gymnocephalus. The sequence continues at coordinate 109,730 of WEKY01049506.1, forward strand.
AAGGATTAAGGAGAAAAATATAGAAATCTCAAGAAACAGACAATTAACAAGAATTTAAAGACATGTTTCTCTGCCTTTTCTGAGGAAGCAGTAAGCCAGAACTAGGTGCAAAGCATAAAATTTAAAAAAATACACCGCTAATTTTTTTAGTTCTAACATTATTTGAACCGATTCACAGAATGTTAACTCTTCCAAAAATCTGCATTCCTTGCTATGCAGTTCAAAAATGTATTTTTGTATATCCACATGTAAATTAAGCTGTTGTTCAAATTATGAAAGACCCTACTTACACTGAAAATAGGTAAGATCTTAAGATAAAGCAAGTGGCATAAGCAATGAGGTTCTCTGGCTTATTTTACCTGCAAAACACACGTATTTTGGAGTCAGATTATTTCAATGAACACACCTGAAAGCTCAAAATTTCTGTTCTAATCAAAGATCTTGAAACTTTGAATCAACTGCCTGCAAATTTTGGCAATTTCACCAATCTTAAACCATAGGTCCATTAATTTAGTGAAGAACATTATCTCTCTACCCTTACACACTGCAAAATCTAGTGCATTAGAGAAGCCTTTATTCAGGAAGAAAAAGACCTGGCAAGAAAAGGCAAATAGTGCATCCCTAACGGAAATGTGAAAACTAACACTAATCCGAGCACAAAACCTCCACACAATGGCAAACAATTTTTCTGTTTTCAGTTTTCTTCCCAATTTGCAGGTCAGGAATCAGACAGAAAGAACCAGCCCCAGCAGAGTACCACAGCCAAACCCTGTGCCATAAATCAAAACTCTTTCCTAAGCAGTGACAAACCTTCCTCCGCACCTGTGCCAATGCTGCCTAGAGATTACTGACGGCCTCTGGTTGGTCCCTTGTACCATGGAAACCCATCCCAAAAATCACCAGGAAAAGAGCCATTTCAGAGGAACTAGGCATCTCTGATGCCCCTGGGATCCCTGCATTTTCTCCTTCCTCTCTCTGGGTAGGGAGAGAACAAAGGGGAATCGTAGGCTTTTTCACTTCTACCTCTTAATTTCAATTTGCCATGATAAATTGTTAGGATTGTTGCAAAAAGTTTTATTTTATGACAGACCTGTCTTAAAATACAAGACTATGGCTACTTAAGAATCAAAGGAATAAAATACAGTATTATAAATTAAATAATAGTGAAAACAGGACCTCAGAATCCACACAGAGTTCACAGATCTCACTTTAATGAAAACAACTGCTTTTGGAAGTTTTAAAAGCCTCATTTCCCTGGGAGAGAGAAGCTCATTTTGAAGAGTAAGTTAGTGCCAGACACATCACTTTTTACAATATACATCATATCCCAAACCTTTGAGTGCTGAAAAGCAGCATGGGGCACACGGAGGACCCCTCTTGAACAGATCAGTCCTTTCCTATTGCTATAGGGAAACAAACAGAAAAAACATTCTCCTGAAGCTGCCCAGGGTGTCAGGGCTGCATGATGAAGCTCTGAGTTTCTTTGGAAGATGGAATTATTTCTTTTAGCACTGATTGAAAGTGAACCAGTCCACTTTGGACTAATGAGAACAAGGACCAGGGATTAATTCTGTTTTGCCAAGTTTTTCTTCTACTAATCACACAAAGGGTTTGCTAAAAAAACTCTAATGTCATCTTAAAATCTGTGAATTGCTAATCACTGGTTTAGAGGGGTTTCATTTACTGCTTTCAAACAGAGGTTCATGAATGGTTGCAGGGGGAATGAAGGTGTAACCACATTACAAGATTTCCATAGCGGTCCTTTCACTTGGATCTTCACTACTTACACTGAACATAAATTCACTTCATGAAAGGTGAGAAAGGAATACAAAACAATTTGGATCTTGCAAATAGTTTCTCAACATTGAAAGAAATAATGGAAATTTCCATCCAGCTTGCCCTGTGTTTGGAGGAGATGTTATGTAGCAATTATACATTTGACAGAACATGGAGGCAAAAAATAATGGGAAAAACTCCAAGAACTAAATGAACATTTTAAAAATAACAAGGACTGGCAGGACAATGAAGGGAAGGCATTTAGTCCACCTTAGTTTTGAAAATTTAGACCAATTTTAAAAGTGACAGAATAGTGAAGCACTGGCCTCAGGGTATCAGAGAAAGTTGCAAAGATTAAGGTGTCTGCTTTGCAACAGATTTCAACCCTGAGTTTGCAGTGTGGGCCAAAGAGTGCTGGCACTTGCTTACCAAAGCCCTGCCCGCTGTGGAGCCTGGGGTGCCCAGCACCAATCCCCCATCCTGCCGCGGCCGCTGGCCCCAGCTCCCACTGGAATGGAGCAAGAGCTCTGTGCTGGGCAGGGCCTGCACCAGCCGTGGCTTGGCTCCGTGAATCAATGCCAGACACCAGGACTATTGCTAATAGGATTCGTCAACAATTTCCTCATTTGCATGAAGGGTTATGGAACAAATCCCAGCATCTCTGTCACCACTGTGGAGAAACTCCTCTGGCAAATACCAGATCTTCATTGTCCTTTTCAACCTAACCAGCTCTGCTTTCTACAAATGTTTATCACAAATCAATATGAGAGCAAGCTTGCATTTTCCCCATTTCAATTTCTTCAAGTTCACTCTCAAAATAGGGATTTAATCAAAGGAATAATTTTAAGAATCCTCTAAAGGCAAGAAATTTTTGAACTTCACTCCACCATATGAGTAAGATTAATTTCCTACTATTGATCTTCTAAGAACTCTTTTAATAATGCTACAAATTATATGCTAATAGAAAGTTCAAATGTCCATTATATGTCTGGAAGAACCGTGATAATAGAGGTTATGATGTGAGGAATACAGTCTAAAAGCACTTAAATAGAAGCCTGGTCATTTCTATTTTGAGAGGTGTGTTTTTTCTAAACATCAGCAATAAAGCACTGAAAAATGAAAGACAAATCCACTAACAGCAATTAAATAATTCTAGAAATAATAATAAAAAGAAAGACTTGTTTTCTGAGATCTGACGACAAATTTTGGGAAAAGTCACTGTCACATTCAAACCCTTATAGTAACTCTCATTAAAGACAAATAATATGAAAGGCACCTACTCCCCATTTCCTTTTTTAGCTCTGGCACTTTACAGGCATATTACACCCAGACAAAATTATACAACTCACTCTATTTGAGGTACTTATTCATGAGCACACTCAGCCAGATGAGAAAAAAAATCCTATCTGAATGTAGGCAGGGAAGTTTAAGTACTTTCTTGAGGGACACAGAAAGGTGAAGAAGAGGGAAGAGCAAGATAAGTTGGAGAACTTCATAGTGAATTTTAAAGGCACTTCTTTTTAATCCTTGAAAAAGCAGTTTTTTAGGTTTCACTGAAATTCCTGGCCAAACAGTGTTCTCATGTCTAGTACTTCGTAGTTCTTACACTTGAGCTCTAAATAATTAAATGCTTGAGATCATGCGTGAGAAATTAGTTTTGCCTGTATTTTCTACTAGTTTTTCTATGCAAATAATGGTATTTGATATTTTTTTAAGAGTATCTTTATACAGGTAGTCAGGAAGAATTGAAGTAAGATACCTACAAAAGAATGAAAAATTACCTTCATCAATCTGCCAGAGAAGGGATACTGGAATTGCTACAGCTTAAAATTTTATGCAGGTTTTATTAGACTCCGTAGAACCTTCTCAATAAAAGATTGCTTTCCATCTACAATGGCTGGAGACACAATCCAGAAGGTGAAGCTATCATTCAGCTCTTATTGGCATTTTACATATTCAGGCTGTCTTTTGCTGTTTGGTTACAGACTCAGAGGGGAGCGTGTGCATGAATGAGCAGTTTTGGAAAGCAAAGCTGTATTCTCTCCATAGTCTCTGTTGTGTCAGGAGGATTCAGAAGACAGCCATGGTCAGTCTCCTTTTGCTTCATAACATTTGAGCCACGTGGAATGAAAATCTATCCCCAGTCAGCCAACAATTTAGACGCAATTTCTAATACTGTGTTATTATAACCTGCTTTAAACACCTGATAAAACACTGGTTTTATTGCTCATCATATCCCCAGTGATACCATGTTTCCAATGTATGGAAACTTAAGCATGATTAAGACCACTGAGAATCATGCACTGCCTTTAAAATCTTTGCAGTACCCTACGATTTCCAGTCACTTCCCAATACTCAACTCATACCTTCACCAACTTTAGTTCAATTAATACAATTTACGAACACAAAAGGGTGGATGTTTATTTCGAATGTTACAATCTCAAGTATCCTTTTTAAAAAAATCATAGTGTTCATTCAATCTTTATTCCCCGGCATTTTCCGTCACTTGAGCCCATAATGCATTTTAGTCCTTTCCTAAAACACTTAAGATCTGGATATCTTTTAGTAGTGAACATTTACTGCTTTACAGATGGACAATGGCTAATGCAAGCATCATGCAAATGCATTATTACTCATGGATATGAGCTTAGCTTTTTAATTGGTGTACCTCTCTTCTCCCATCTGCCTGCCTTTGCTTTTTCCACACAGATAGAAAAATAGTATTTATTTAATTACATCTTTTATTGTTTTACTGACATTTTCCCAAGTCACCCTTTAAAAATAGGAACAAACTTAGTAATACTCTTTACTGGCTTTTGGACACCTCATTTACTCAAAGTCTAATTTGCTGCAGTTTGTTGAAGTCCACGGAAATAAGACATTTTGTTAAAGCTAATCAAGTGCCCATCTGCTTCCTGCTTCAAGAATAATTTATTCTTGTTAACTAGATAAACTTCTTGTTTATTTCTTAAACCTTCAGATTAATGTATTAATTGCGTAATTGCTGAACTTCTACAGGTCTTAATTCTGCCAGAGAAATGAGAGACTCACTAGGAATGAGTTTATATATTTCCGAGACTCAGGCCTCATGCAGGGACCTGTATAAACTGGCAAGTCCCATTTTAACAAACAAATTAATTAATTTGGATGCCTTGGCAGATTTCTGTTATGAGATTGTTCTAATTAAGCTGACACTTCCCACTGGTCAGTACGTCCTGTATTTCAGAATTCAAAGAGGTAGGACAAGCTCCCTCCTATTACCAGAGATCTCTTCTGTGGACCTGATCTCACATCTACTGATTTCCATGAAAACACAAAGAGACAAAAAGGACTCAAAGCAAACACAGCACAAGAGAAAGTGTTCTGACATTTAACAGTGTCTCTAGCCATTCCCATGTAAAAGCAGCATCCTCAACATATTGTCTGTACATTATTAAAGAACTTCCTTTAAAATCATTGGCTTTCTCAGAGATTTCACTGAATAATTTTAGAGGCTGATTACTTTGATGGGGAAATAAATTCTTTATCTCTGCCTGGTAAAGTTTGGGTTTTTGCAAGGCATTCATAAAATTCAACTTTGTTCACACTGTTCAAAAAAAAATTAAAGGGCCCCTCAATTCTTCATGTTTCTGACCAGACCTTTATGTAATGAAAATAAATATAAGTGTTAATAAATATATCTATTAAATAAGATTAATATCCAAAAACTATTCAAAGGAAAGCACATTTCTCAGTGGCCATGCATAAAAACAGATTAGATTTTATTTAAGTTGATTTGGTTTTTTTAAGTTGAAGCACTTTTTAATTTTAATGTCTGAAAAAAGTGTGAACAGTACATTTTGGTTTTGATATTTCACTTCTGCTCCTCCTTTAACCTGGAGATGCTAACTGGATATTATTCTTAGAAATAGAAGCAAAATGTAGAGGAACCACTGAGGCTTCCAATATTTCAGGTAGTCATGGCAAAAAGAAGCAAGTGACAGATAAAAGCAGAAGGGTTAGAAACCTCAGAACAAGTTTAAACTTCCTCCTTTTCCTCTACATTTTTTTTTCTCCCCAGCCACAGCTCTGAGACCTCATGATTAGAAAATTCAGGCTGCTGCACCATTCACTAGCTAGGTACAACATTTACGTTTAATTTTCTCTTATCGGAATCAGACTAAATAATTACTTCTGTGTGTCTGGTTCTGGTTGCAAGGAGCTTGGTGAGCTGGCTGATGCCACTGCCTGTGCACTGGGGACCTGTGGAGAGGTTTCAGAAAACCTTTCCTATGTAATTCAGAAGCCCCAGTTTGTAAATGAAGAATTTAATTTTAACTGGTATTCATGTAAGTATTTTTCTTCCTGGAAATTAAACACTGAAAGGAAGAATAAAAGGGTTTGGGGGTTTTCATTCAATCATCACTCCATTCATGGAATAAAATGTTCCATTTTCTCTTTGGGGTAGAAATTGAAACATCCCTAATAAACCATCTTTATAATTTCTTATTCAAGATACTATTCTACAAGAATTTATCAACATGCTGTACTTTGTAAGATAAAGAGGCTCCAGTAAAAATACTGGTTAATAGAGAGCTGAAGTCTGAGAGAAAATCTTGGTATGGAAAAAAAAAATGAACATTAGGCTGATATTAGGACTCCTTTGCCAGAATCTCCAACTGCAATCTACATGTTTACACAACACTTTAAAATGAAATATTCAATACCTAACCTGATATCTGCATATGAATGCTGGAAATCCATCACGTCCTGAAAGCCCATGCCTTAAAAATAGTTGGAGAATAACTTACAGCAAAAGGGAATTTTCTGTGGAGTATTTAACAGCTCTGTAGCTCTAGTGACATTGTGCAAAGGTGTAAATATCTGCAACCGATAACAAATGGTTTGTACTGCCAGTAGCCGGAGGAACGTAAAGAAATGAACTGTACAAGCCATTTGTCTGGAGCACTCCACCAAGAACAGAAAAGGTTACTGAAAAGAGTAGGGAAATATTTAGAGAGTTTGACATTCAATTGTCTTCAGAAATGAGTAGTGAACATTTCTGCAGACGTGTGACAGTGACTTGTTTGCCAGTGAAAGAATTAATCAACTTTAAATATAGCTTAGCACAATGACACTCAGCTAATTTTGAAAGCAATCCTAGTCTGCATCTACATGCATAGCTTTGAAAGAAATTCCTAAAAATAGTTTCCCTTTATATGACAAATAGTAAAAAATATATATGCTACATACCCATCTGCAGCATAAATGTAGATGACCAGGAAGGATTTTTAAATAGGCATTTTTTAAACTTAACAGTGTCTGATTTGTAAAGCCATATTAAAAGGTCAGAAATAATGAGTGTTTTACAATAAAATCATGCAGATTATGTGACACAGACAGTCCAGTTACAAGTTTTACTAGCAGCTGACCATTATTATTCTAGAGAAACAGCCATGTATTCAAATACACCTTATTGTCAGATAAAATGTGTTGCTAGGTTGTACAGCACGGCAACAAGTAAACAAAACAAGAAAAAAAAGAATGAGCAGATACCTGGCTTCAAAAGAATGGCTCTGTGGGATAGAAACAAGTAAAACGTGGAGATGAAATGAATTGGAACTGAGTGCATTTGCATTACGGACTGAGCACAGTGGGAAGGAGAGCCACACTTCACTGAACAATAGCGAAATAAGTATCTCAGCAATGGTTTTATGTTCCAGAAATGAGCTTTCATTGTTGTTAACAATTCAGCTATACTTTTGTTCACCAACACTTGTAAAAAAAGCAGATCTTGGTTTGCATCTCTATTTTCCAGTCGTGCCACAGTTTTAAGTATGCTTAAGTGCTATAGCAAAGTTGAGAGGTCTTATGGCTTTTCAATTACAGACTTCCTTTGAAATATTTTGAACAGACCCAATATTGTTCTTCACTTTCTCTAATAAATTTCTTCTTTTCAAAGCCCATACACATGGAGAATCAATTCACACTTTTGAACAAAGAAACACTTAACAAGAAGTCTAAAAATGTAGTTTGTTTAAATGTTATGTCATTCTCACAGACTTAGAAGAACAGAAAAATAATATTTTATCTTAAAAATGAATGGTAAGTTATAACTAACATAGCATGCTGGGAAAATAATAAAAATTCCTAATTGTTTGGCAAATGTCATGCCATATTTTGTTTAAGGTGTGTCTTCTGGTCTCTTCCTCCTGTATTATTCCTGACAAAATGTGCTTATCTTGCTGGAGATCAGAATTTGAAGTCCATCTGGGAGACTGAAATGGCTGGAAATTTAACATTGAATTCAACACACGCAGGTGAAATGTTAACTTCACCTTTCCTCATAAGATATATGGAGGACATTTTTCATCTTCCACTCTGAATGAGATCTATGTAGAACCTAAATGACTTTACTTCTATAAGAGAGAAATTTCCCTGAAGGAAAGATCTGTTGAATAAGGATGTCATTTATTTACAGGTTTATCAAGAAAAAACTAAATCCGGAGAGACCAACTGTCCCCTGATATTTTGAGTATTTCACATGTTTGACATCATTCCTGGTACAGCACCACCTACCTCATTTGGCATCTATAAATGTGAGAAAATGTACAAAAAGAATCATACCAATTGGGTGTACAGGAAAGAAACAAAGGAATAAAATCTGGAGCCCTTTATCTACTTTGATGGATTAAATACACAAGTAATATCTCAAGAACAGGGCACACATTTGGTACCACGGGAAAAAATTTTCAGGGAAATTCGATCAGTCTGCAAACCCAGGATTTTCATGGGAATGGGTTGTGCCAAATCACCTCAGACATATGAGGCATTGCCTTAAATTCCATGATAATTCCAAATTTCAGTGAAAAAAAAACCAAAAAAGTTTTCATAGAGATTTATAGATTCAAAAACCAAGCCAGAAATATAATGGATTTTACACAATACTGGCATGGGAGAATGAGGAAGTCTTAATGGACAAATAAAAGAAGTTTAATTAATTCAAATGCTGTTACAATGTCTGCTCAGCTAAGGAAGTGTTTGAAATTTTATTAGCTCTTAAATATAACTGTTTTACCGTAATGCCCAGATGAAGTTGTCCCTCACTCTCTAAAAATTAAATACTTTGTAAAGAAGGACAAAATTTCTCATGAGGCAAGTCCAAGTACAGGAAATTACCTGCTTAGGAAATTAAGAACCACCTGCCTTGGGTGCAGTGCAAATTCACCGACCACAATTTTCCTGGCAAATATAGCAAAGTAAAGGTCTTATGAACAAAAATCAATTACTAGAAGACATAACTTCAAAACAAAGATACTCCACTTGATTTGCTGCTTCCTCATAGAGGAAAGGATCGAAGTGTTATGACAACCATAAAATAACACATTACATATCTTGAAAGCTGCTCGGGTGCCCTGCTGGGAGGCGACATACACATGTCCTATTCCATACAGCCAGTATAAAATACTGAAAAACTCATGTGACTGATCAAAATGACATGATTGCATGTAACAATTTCATAATTACAGTTAATTAGGAAAAACATTACATTTGCTACTGCTTCTTCACTGGATGGTGTAGGTCCAACTCAGCAGGTCTTATGTAATTCACAATTTATCTCACGATCCATTATTCACTTCCTACAAAAGGACTACACTTTCCTAAGTGTTTAGTTTAAAACTCAGATACTCAGCTGAGAATGAACTGGCCCACGAAGAGCCTATTGACTATGAACTGACATCAGATTTGACAGAAGAATAAGAACACTAAGTATGTACTTTCTTCTCCCACCTTTCTGTATGTGAATAGCAGGTTGTGTGAAAAAGAGAAGAGAAAGTGGCTCCAGGCGAGGCTGACCCTCTCCTGCCTGACACAGACACATGCAGGCACAGCTGTCACATGCAGGAGAGTTGCTGTTCTCCACTGCTCCACAGAAACGGCAGAAAACTACTCGACTGGAAAACCCCAAATACAGATGTAAGCTGCTATGCTCCTGCACAGACCTTACAGGAAACCCACCATCTCCAATAACCACAGATTTTATCTTGTTGTATGGTCAAAGGAGTGTTTTGAAGGAAATCAAACTATTTACATGAAGTCAATTAAACAGTCCTTTTCAAAAAATCATTCAAAACTGACATTTTCCAAAAACCCTTCATGATTTTGCAATATTAACTTCTCATGTTGCAGTATATCCCAGAAGATTGGTTGGCCACGATCAAATGTGTGGAATTTAATGTACTACTGACTGTGAGGGTTAAGATGGGCACACTCTTCAGAGCTGCTGAAACATAAAGCATCCGAGATCAAATGTTGACAAGGAGTTTTAACTGAGGAGTAGAAATGCTGGTGGAAAATGCATTAGTTTCAGCAGTGGCACAACAGCTGAAAATATCCATGCTGTCCTCTTTGTTTTTTAACTGTTGAGTGAATTATAATGTGGAATTTCCAAGTCCATCATCATTAAGCTTCCATTTGCATGGCATTCTACCCAATGTTTCTAGTTCTTTTTAATACACCTCTATATTGGACTGAAAAAAGTTCTACAGGAGTGTCCAATTTCTTTCAATTATCTGCAGTATGATGCCAGATTTGTTAGGTGCCACCTCATTTCATTTACTGCTATTTACTGTCCTCCAGATGTCAGCATCAATGTTTATTTTCTACCTGCTTGCTGCCAAGCTGAATTGCTAGAGTTGTTATGCATCTAGATTTCACCTACACTACTCTTTTCATCCTTATTTGTTGCACCATCTGTAGATGAAGAATTCAACCTTCAAATGTTGGGCATTTATCCACAAAAGGGTACCCAAATTGCTAAATACAGGATTCTCCACTCATCTCTTCGAACAGATTTGATTTAGTTTGACATGTCATGCAAATAATGTCCACACACTGAAATTAACATGCAAAAGAAAACATTTCCTCTGTTCCCTCAACCAGGCTACAGCAGTAAACATGATTGTCACCAACATTATATTTTGTCCCTCTATTTCCTCAAAGAGAGTTCCCAAAATAAATAATCACTCAACAACCTACAGTCATAATATTTACTTGTTTAACACTTTTAAACATCAGCATGGCTTAGAATACTGAAAGCAATTCAGAACATTAAATAACAAAACCCCACTGCCTTCAAGCAAAAAAAAAAAAATCAGTTAACAGAAACACAGTTTCCATGTATTGTATTGCAAACTGCACACAGACAGAGGTGAGAAAGCCTCATAGAGCTCAAATTTTGACTCCTACCTGTTTCACCGAGGCTTGAAATTTATCATGGATTAATTAAACATTAAAACAACCGAAGTAAGCCAGGCCTTGAGACTAATTCAAAGATAGACAAGTCTACTCTAAAATACCCCTGCACTGGTGCATTGCACAGTTGTGAGACTGGAGAACACCACAGGACAGAGCTGCAGGTAGCATTTACTACTGGAACTGGCAGCATGGAAAAACCAGACATGATTCTGGACAAACAAGGCCTCTCTCATGTGTGAAATCAACTCAAATGATCTTTCACAACAGAAGGAAATATTTTTCTTTCCTTAATACCTGTCAACTTCTATTTTCATCAGCAGTGCTTGAATTGCCTGTGTGTGACACATTAATATATCTGTAAAGGTCAGAGCAACACCAGGCCAGAGCAGGCCTGGCTGGCAAAGGAGATTTCTTGTACTCAGGAGCACAAAAAACATAGGCAGTCTATTTTATTTAGGAGTGCATGAGAACAGGGAACAACACAGCAGGTTCTGCACAAGTTTTGGGAACAGAATGCTGTATCAACATTGGCAGACAATTATTCATTAACTTTATACTATATTTAAAGAGATTGTGTCTCTTGGAACCCAGGGTCTGTCAAGTGCTTTGCTTCAGGAGTCTGCTATCCCTGCAGCTTGGGAATATTGATGAGAACTGATGTAATAAAGGAGAAAAAAAAGACTGAAAAATATAAGGTGAAAATACAGGTCAAAGACCAAAGAAAGTAACTCAGTGCATTTTTTTTATGATCTTATATTGGAAGTATCATCTCACTGTTTTAATATCATACACCTTTTAACACTAATATTAGACATTGCATAACTCTGCAGAAAGGAAATACGTATTTGAGTCAAAACTGAAATTAAACTACTTCTATTTGATTTTTTCCCTACCTTCATACCCTCATTATTATCCCCATAGTAAACACTTCTTCCAAACATAAGATTGTTAGTTTGGCTGAGGTATCCAGTATGGTAAGAAGGTTTTTCTGACCCAATATATCAATAATAATACTACTGCAGCAGATCTAAGCTGTCTGTGTCTACTTTAGTTTGATGGTGATCCTGTTAGGCTAATTTCATCTTGGAAAAGCGGTGACATTCTTACGACAAAGCTTGTGATCATCAGCCTAATGCAGCCAATAGCCACATGAAGGTCCAATATAGGGAAAATACAAAATATTCAGATGTGCTGCTAGCACTCCTGCAGACACTGTGGACACTTTACTGATGATGCATCTGGAACACACTGTGAGTCCTCCCCACACAGTGCTCCTGTGAGGGAACAATAGTCCTAGGTTCTATGAAAACTAATGTTTTAAAGGCTTTGTAGGCCAATTTATAAGGTAAACTACAGAAACATAGTGAGAAGCTTATCATATTCATCACAACAGATGCACTTATTTGTACTCTTAAGGAATATAATACGGGGTTTTTAGTACTTCTGTAATTTTGGCATTTCTCCCCCCACAGAGCACCTGTTAATGTCTAATATGGAAGTTATATTAATAGTTGCTGTTTTGCTTCTGTAAAGAGACAAGTTTGCCTGACCATAATCCAGCAGTGAATGCAAGTGATGCTTTTATACACAATACACATGGCTTCAATCCTGCAACACCTCTGTCAGTGCAGTGACATCACTCACTTTAAACTTCAAAAATTCACATGAGCAAGGGTTTAATATTGTGTCACATTAGGGCATACGATTTTAGCATCTTTGAGACAATGTTTAATCCTAGGTTCTAATTCTGACCTTAACCCCAACAATTTGAGAACAGTGGGGCCCACAGAGCTCTGCACAGCACTGTCACTTCCCCACACTGGATGAGAGTAAATTTTCTCCATTGCAGTCTTTGGCAGGCTGTAAAACAGGGATAGATGGTGCTTATGCAGCACTTAGATATCAAAGTATTTATATACCTGCCACAAAATGTGATAGCAAAGAGAAGAGAAAGTGGGAAAAGTTGATAGACATTATTACATAACATGATTATCAGAGAATGGATTTTATTTGATGGATATGATAGTGTTATAGATTTGGAAACTGAGTTCACTATATTATCCTAAAGTGTAAGGTGAAAGATATGTACCTGACACGCCAGGAAACCCCGGCATGTACCCAACTTTGTCTTATGTTCCTTGCACTTAAAAGAAGAGTTTCTCATGTGGAAATATTATAATTATCTACTTTGTTATTTATTTGAGTATTTCTTAAGATTATATTAATAATATTTTGTTTTATTATGTGTTTTTATTATGTGTTTTATTGTGACTGAATCAACAGATTCATCATGTGCTTTGTTTGGACAGCATTCTTTTAGTATTAGAATTTCCCTTTAGGAGTGTACATAGTACATCATCATTAACTGTTGGGGGATCTTTACACAGATAAGCACTTTGCTTAGACAAAGTGATTCTTAAAATGCCCAAAACAATGCAGTACCTTTAGGGTAACTGCATTTGTTATCACAAGAGGGACTGAGACAGGAGAGGGAAAAGAGAGCTGGGAAGGAACCATCCAGGGAAGTCTCAACCTTAACACATTTTTGACTCTTCTGTGACTTTACCAGATTTACAAACCAGCTGAAAGCTGCAATTCCTCCCTAAGGCCCCATGATGGTTGGCCAATATGTGCTCAAATTTAATAGCAAATATTGTCTCCTGTCACTGAGCAACCGAGCTATTGCCCCTCACATTCACTTAGGTCTGTTCCTTGGAAAAAAACAAACAAACCAAAAAAAAAGAACCAAATCCAAAAAATAGCAAAGAAACAAAGTGCCTTTTATGCTATAACAATGTCCTCCTACAGGAAAAGTAAGGAACCAAACCTGAACATGCCAAGATGATGATTTATCTTGTATAGAAGCTGGAATTCCATAGGGAAAATAAAGATTTCCTTTAGTACACTACATAAATTAAGTAAAATAATACTTTAAACACCAACCAAAACCAAACAAACAAAGCAAATTTTGTAACTTAATTGGTCCCTCAAGTATAATAAATAGAATGGTTTCAGTCTACAGGATATGACAAAGACATCTTACCAAACACTACATATTCTTAAGTGATTGCGCACATTATGTTCACTAATCCTTCTTTTGACTCAAGTTTGCAACAAAAATTTTCCAAGTTTGAGGGTTTGAGTGCAATCTTTCCATTTTGGAACAAGTGTCTTGATGAGAGTGAACATCCATCAATTATAAGTCCAAGCTGCAAGAAATGAGAGTTTGAAGACAATATTGATTTCCCCCTAAGTTTTGTGGTGGCAAGACTGAAATGAAGAATTTGAGGTCAGTCTCCCACATTTCATTCTCCCCTGGAAGTTATCCTTGTTATGAAAAAGTACAATAATGAAGTGCAAAGAGTAATGCTTTTAGTAGATTACCTCACCCCAAGTTCATCTCTGCTACTGTAATAAATCACATTACATCTCACACCTTTGTGCTGTGCAAGTTCAGTCCCTGTACAGTTGTATTCCCTATTTCAGTGTGTCAGAGGGCTGGCTCTGGACTGCACAGTGAAGAGATCTGTGCCATGGCCACTTCCAGGGTTGTGGCACTCTGCCTGCTGGGGACCACAAACAAAAGCAAAACAGAATCCCCAAGAGGACACCTCAGTGAATCATATGACATGAAAGGGCTTTCTCAAAACTTGAATATGCAAAAAAATTCAGCATCCATTTAGGGAAAAGACCAGAGTGAATTTCCAGATTGTAAAGCTGTAGAGAAACTAAAGGAAGACTGATGTTCTGAGATAACTGGACTCTGTGAGGGTATCAGATACATAACTTTATAGAGCTCATTATGTCTAAAGAGGCCACAACAGATTCAATCCAGACCTTGTCTGTATAGAAAGAAAAAAATCTACAGGTCACTCTATCCAATAGGAAAAGAGATCATAAGCACCTTATTTTATATATAAACTAAAGGCCAATCTATTTGTGGAGATTTTTTCCTCGAAAGATACGTGTGTACTTGTGTAAAATGAAATCTGACTTTGAAGAGCTTTGAAACTGCTCTGTTGCCAGTCCCCAGTGCTCTGATATCAACTGTGGAAAACTCAGCAGCCACAAACATCTGCATATGCACAACTCCATACCTCTCTGCAAGTGAATTTCTCCTGTAGAACTCAGCCCATACTTCTTCTTCCACACACAAATTAGATCTATAACCAAAGAAAGAGTTTTCCATTTCCTGTTCTCACAACAGATGACATGAGAAATTAGTTCCATGGCAGATGAGCACCCTGGCAGCACTTGGATTTGTCACAATAAATAAGACTCCTGCAGAGCCTAATATATTACGTAGATGTCAGTACTGACAAAAAGAGTTAAAGAGCTCCCTCCAGAACAGTAAAGAGCATTTGCATGTTTGATACCCTTTTGCAAGTACCAAGTTTTTTCAAGCTTCTAAATGGGGATTTGAATCAGTTAATATTTTCTGGCAGACGAGTTTAAGTTATTACATTGTTGCTTTTAAAAGCTATTTTAACAAGGAACGGGAAACAAGTATTAGGGTGCATATGTTGACTTTAATATGCTTAGGATTGCATTGCAATGATTAGAAAAAATATACCTTCCATCCACACAAAGCTGAACTTTTTCCCCTCATCCTGACCTATCCCTTTCCCACTGTGGCATGCGGGTTATTCTTTAATTTTTATTTTATACATTACAAGACATTTGTATATCCTACAACATTGTTTATGAAGTGAAAGATGATTTTGGAATCCTTTCTTACCCTGACAAAGACTGCACTTGCAGGAGTTAACAGTCACTACAGTGAGCCATCAAAAGCACTTTTCAAGAACTGAAAGGGATCACCTGCTAAGTATTTTTCTGAAATTGCCAACATTTGTTTTTCTGAATTATAGAGCTCTTTGAAATTGTCATTAAACTACTTCCATAAAGGCATCTAACTGATAGTTCTTCTGCAAATGCTTTCATAACAAAGTATTTGCATTTATAGGGTTAGACATCAAATGCCAATGCTGGAATTAATCAGATTTAAATGAAAAAAATATGGACATGCTAAATGAATTTTATAAGGGTCACAGTATTAAACAGTACATCACCCAGAAGAACAGAGCTTCATCCTAAAGCCCACTGAAAGATTTGAAATGCTCAGAGATGTTTGCATCACTCTGGATTTTCAGGGGAACTTCTTATATACAGTATGATTAGCAGCAGATGATTAAGAAAAAGATATTTCAGGGCTTTTGTATTCCTTTGGTTTCTATTTGCATGAATAGAAATAAATACTGCTGCCTAGTGCAGCTGCTTGTAACAGCATCTTACTATTGTCACAGGCCACAAACCATAATTAATTAAAATGAGGCAAGTCCCACCCAGAAACTGTTCTAATGAATCAGTGAAATAACCAGAAAAGTAAAATTGGTCTAATGTTGTTAAAACAAGAATTTCATTTGGAGATAAATATTTAACTTTGTTCTTACCCATCAACATTCATGAGTGACTAGCAGCATGACCCTGCATGACATTGACTGAAAGGGAATTTACCATTATTCCACTAAAAGGGTCTTGAAAACGAAACAATCAAAACATTTTTATTTAAATGAAAACTTTTCTTAGAAAAAAACCCTGTTCTGATGAAATGTAGGACTTTTGTCTGATATATTGAGGTCTTTGAAAATAAATTTTTCTTTTCCAACTCAACTCAGGTTTCTTTTTCTGCTTTGCTTTCCCCATCACCCCAGATGTTATGCAAAATACAGCTCTGAATTTATGTGTAGTTCCATTTCATAGATTTAACACATTAATGTTTATAATCATTTCACTTCCATGATTTCAGAAAATACTCTAGGCACCTAAGGACTATGACTGTGAAGGCAGAGAAAAAAACAAAGTTAGAAAAACCAGGTTTCTAGCCATCATGTTAAAAGAGTTCTCAGACAACTGAAACAAGACAGCTGACAAACTGATGGTGCCTTGCTGACTCCCAAGCCAGCTGTGTTGATTTGTACACACTGAGCTCCTGACCCATGGTTTCACCGGTCAATAAAATCTTACAGCTATTTCTGCCACCCTGATAAGGCAAGATTCCTGTCCAGCTACACTCCATTAAATGAATGCCATCCATACACGGTTAAACCAAGCCATTATCAGGCCTTCACAATAAAGTGGCAATAAACTTAACAGATACCCACTCCATACTGAGAACTAATTAGGTTTCCATAAGCTCCAGTGTGACACAAAAAGAACATCTCTGTAGTAACCACAGGCTTGTCTGGTGGCTGGTTTTGCACTAAGCTCACATTTTTGTCAGTCGACACAAACCAGGTCCCCAGTGCAAAGGGACTGGTACAAGAGCCACATAACCCTTTGCACTGGGGGTTTCCTAAATGGCTGCACCTTGTTTAGCTTGAGCTGTATTGCTGAAGCTTTACCTCTAGGGAAAAAAACCCCAAACAAAGAAGAAAACCATGAATGTGTGGTACAGAAAAGCTCATTTGGTTACGGAGTTCCTAAAGTTCAGCTGTAGCTGCCTCATGGGGGCAAGCTCCAGAGAGCAGTGTGCACATAGGCACATGCAGGCAGGAATAGATGCATGTGCCCAAAAAGGTGGGGCCATAAAAGTGTGAGTGTAGGCTTCCCTCAAAGCCCTAGAAGGTAGAAAAGCATTATCCTCACATTACAAAGGAAAAGTGAGGGGTGGGACAGATAAAGGACAGATTCCTTTTCCTTTATTTTGCTTGAGATCTTTTCCCTGGCTGAGTTCAGTACTATAAAAATGAATACAGCTGATTTATGCAAGCCAAACTCCTTGGCAGTGAAAATGAAGCCTCCTGTTTGGGGTTTTCATGGAAAACCAGCCTTAGTCACTTTTGAGGCCAAAGTTGTTACAACTCCACAGAAAAGATGATACACCAGGTTTCACAAGCAATATCTGCTCTGTTCTGAGCTATTTCAGCAGATATCACAGATTTATCATCATTTTGCAAATTTTTTCATCTAATCAATACCTTGGCTCTCTCTGGGGAAATGAAAATTCACTCTGGAAATGGATTTTTATAGCTTGCGACAAAAGGCAAGGTTTGTCTAGTTTTCTGAAGAAAAATACTAAAAAAATCTCAGCAAAATTATTTATTACCTAAAGTACTGGGAAACAAGCTTTTTCGAAAAGGCTTCACAAAAAATTTGCAAGTGGTAAGAGTGACTCAAAACTCACATATGCCAGTTCAATAGCCTAAAGACCACCATAATGAAGAGGAATACAATGTAAACAGTAATACGCATTTACAGTCAGTTTCATACACACAAAAGACAGTGGTTTGAGACTATATGAAGGAGCATTTCATTCAACAATTAAGAGGGCAGCTTATAGACAAAGAATAAGTTAAATAATTTCTGAAAAACATTTTTTTTAATCTATCTGCAAATACTTTACAGACATATACTTCAAAACATTTCAAATCACCAGTGGATAATATGTGAGTTAACTATAATATTTTAAGTTAACACAACATTGGAAGACAAAGCATTTCCAAACCTATAGACAGAGAGAGGTTATATGCACTGTAGCAATACATGATGATAATATTGCTTAGAAATTGCACAGACAGATCTGGATAAAGGCAAACTTATACTTGACTACCTCGTTCTCAAAGCCATACAGTTATTCCAGAACCAAAGCTGGGATAGATACACACACATACACACGGGAAATCTTGAAAGTCTCAGCAGAATGGCCAGGCCTCGACTCCTCAGGCAGCATGGCAACAAAGAGAAGGAGAAACCAGGTCATCCGGGCACTGTGTTCGACACCGCCTGTACCAGCCCTGCTCCCAGCTCCGTACCAAGTCCCTGCAGCCCTCAGCACCTTCACAGGTGCTCAGGCCTCCCTTTAACCTCAGCCTTGCGTAGTTTTCAGTCCTTTCTTCCACCCCCAACAAAGAGAAGCACACACTTTCCTTCCTGTCTCCTCTAATTACTGCAACAAGGGGTTGGCGGCCTGTGCAGCATGAGCAAAACCACAGGGACACTGTGCTGTGTATGCTTAGTGCCAGTATTGGCTTAATTCGAGTTGCTGTGCACTGAAACTACAGGAATGCTCCATGCAAGCTCCTCCTTTGTTTGAGAAGCAAGCAACAACATAGAAGAAATTGATTAAAAAAACCCACAAAATTTGGAAGTTAATGCCACCAAACAAAGCACAGGAATGTGTGAGGATGTTTTCCTCATTGCTAAAAATTTCACTACAGACTAAGAAGTAAGAATATTACTTAAACCTACCTGGAAAATAAAGCAAGATGCCTTAGTGTCCTACTTATTATTAATAATGTCTTAGTTTGCCTGACATCAATAAGCACAAAATAGCAAACAGCTATTTTAAGAGACCTTTCTACTTGTAGCTCACAACTGTAACTATATAATCGTACTCAAGCTACCCACCCAAAACAAAAGAGGACACTGAACTTCCTCCTTATACTTCAACAATACCCTACCAAAGGCTTACTTTTCAGGAAAACAAGTACTTTTGGACAATTCAGACCACGAACACACTCAAAATTAAATTCTCTTACCTCAAACCCACGTCAGCCCAGACTAAAACCCCGCTGTTAACCTGGGCTTTTATTGTCTCCGTTATGTGACACAGCTGCTCCTGGGGCTTTTATTGTCTCTGTGAAGTGACACAGCTGCTCCTGGGCTGGTAACAAGGCACAGGTGTGCTTGTGTCCCACCCACTTAATGCCCTCTGCTTTAACATTAGGCCTTCAGAGAGAAAATGAGTTTTGGACTTCAGTTCTATTCCAGAGTTGCCTAAGAGATTGAAGTCCTTGAAAAGAGGTGCTTCCTGCAAATGCTGTATTCTCTCTGAATTGGTTGGATAAGCTCTGTGTGCAGTGGGTTATTGCTGTGCCCTGGTGGGAAATGGGAGTCAGATTGGAAACCACCTGCAGTAAAAGAATTGTAGGTGATTCCTGCGTGCTGAACAGAAATCATGCACTGCTGGCCTGGCTACATTATCATTTCTGGAGTGGGGGGGAGGGGGTGGGAATAAAAAGCAGAAAAACAGGTTTTCTACTAGCATTTTTATGTAGTAAGACACGCTGAGGCTATGTGGGGATATTTCTTGTATGTGTTCAACCACATTAGTGATAATTTTAAACTGCAGTACTTGGCAAACAGATGGAGAAGGGCAAGAGACATAAAAGTCCTTTGGTTCATGGATAAAGCAAGTGTTTACAGGAAGGCATTCGATCAAGGACGAGTTTTTAAAAAGAGGATTAAGACAACTCAAGGACTGGATGGGGAACAATCCAAGTAATAGCAGGTTGTGAAAATGTAAGAACACCATTCATTCTGCACAGAATGAGACAGGATCTTCATGAGAGAAAAAATGCAATCGTATGATTAGGAGAATATGGAAAACATACACAAGGGTCAAATTAAGATTGCACTGCTACAGTCTAATGTTTCAATGTTTACTCACACAAACATCATACCCTCTTTATAATGGAAAACTCAAAGAGGATTGCAGAGAGTAATTGTCTCACTTTTGTTGTGGTGTGCACACATCACTGTGCATTGTTATGCATTGCTTGCTATTCCAAGGAAGGACTATTTCTAAAATAGAGTTGTTTTCTTAAATATATAGGTGAGAGAGAACTTTAGCAGATGTTCTAGCTATTCTTATTAACGAGTCAAAGAAATTAGAGCATGAGCTTGGGCTAGGCAGAGGACAGTTTATTCCAATATTATATACTGCAAAAAGCAGCCCTACCTCCCCCAATATACTCACAGTTCTCCAAGATTCCATAAGAAACTTGATTAGTTTTCATTTTTTTACAATATCTATAATTTTATTTCTTTTTTTTCTTATCTCTTTATCTGATAGAGAGAGATAGGGAGAAATGGAGAATGAGCCAAGAAATATAAATAATTTAAGTAAAAATGGTGTTTTGCTACAAGTTTTCAAAATAAAGTGAAACATTTTTACAATAAAAAAATCCATAAATATTTATGATCTGAAAAACATAAAAAAGCTTGACCAGTTCAAGTTATAACCAGTTTTCTTAAATAATGGTGCACAACAAATATGTCAAGTAACAGAGAATGCTGTATTATTTATCACTCAGATGCTTTCACATCTGGGGATAGCGAGGTGGCGAGTAGTAGCAAAAATGGAGCTGTCAGGAATAAGTTGTGTCAGGCCAGCCTAACTTCCTTTAATACTCTTTACTGGCCTAGAGACTTTGTGAACAGGGAAGAAGTAGAATATTCAGACCTTGTGTGTTCTCATGAGATGGGTAAGCTTGGACTCGATTATAGCAGTGGGATGCACAAAGTGTGCAAGAGGCTCTTGGAAAGGGAGTACAGTGTCTGCTCCATCCATATGGATGGGACAGCTGCAAAAGGAAAGGCTCAGGTGAGACAACCAAAATCACTCTTAGAGAGAACAGAGATTTGATTCTGCCTCTTGCAAAGTTTGTAGTCTCCATACACACAAAAATGTTTAATGCAGTCCTGTCAAGGATGCCACAGGTTCTTCTTCTAAGGCCATTCTGGGTAAAAGGGACCTCTTAAGGTTCTCTGTCTATTTTTTCATAATAGGTTTAGTGATGTTCTGAAAATTATACACACGCTGAAATGGCATATGAAATGAGATGCAGTTCAGCAATGCCTTTCAGAAGTAGGTTTAAATCTACAAGTGAAAACACACCAGAATCAGGAAAAATATGGATATTTTTTAAAAGCATTTTAAAATGTACAAAAAATTTCAAGTATCTGTTCTACAGAAAAGTTTAAAAGCGTGATCATGCTCTCCTCTAATTTTGGAACTCCATCCTCTGTTCAGGGGATCCCACAGAAGCCCCCAAGAAGGACTCAAAGGTAACTTCCTTATTGTCATTGCACTTCCCCCTCAGCAGGAAGCCAAGGCCCAGGGCTAAGGTTCCTGCTACCTGTAGAGCAGGGTTAGGAAATGGATCCCAGCCAACAGAAACAACAGTGGAGAATTTTGTTTCACTATGTTTCTTGTGAAAATTATGATGATCTTTTATCACAGGAATGTTTTGTCAGTGAATGAATCAGGGGCATGCTAATAGAAGGGGGAGCTTCTGTTTGTACACAGATAGCTCAGTAATCAGCAGTGATGGGAAAGCAAATACAGAAACCTTCAGGACAGGTAAATGGGAGTTGAAATATGATAATTTTTTAAATTATGGCTGACTCTGGCAGGATATTTTAAAGCAGGATTTCAGCCAATGTCTGAAAAAGTGCATATCAAGCAGCCTTGAGCTTTTAATTTAATTTATATCAACCAGCCTACTTGGAGTTTTCAAATTGATTCACCACCACTGTTTGAACATTCTGTGACAGGAGCAATGCATATTGAAGTAGCTAAAGTTCTCCTTTCAGTATGCCTAATTAACTGTATTTCTTTCACAGAGAGTTGCAAAATAGTAGAATATAAACACATTCCGGATATCAGACAACAAATCTTAACAGTTGTGACTGAGTGAAATTCATGATTTGGCCATGGTACCATCGGGCATCTTCCTCAACATACTTCATAACAGTATATTCAAGTGTCCTTGTTTTTCAATAATGTCAAAGGAATGATAAAATATGTTCGCAATTCATGTAAGTACATGTGGTCATGTTTGCGCTTAAATAATAAAGGTACAGTAGTCTTGAAAATACTGAGAGGACTCAAAAACATCAAATCAGTGATGGCATCAGGAAAATTCAGGTTGCAGATAATTGCTGAATGGTGAATACAGAAAATAATCTCAGCAAATATTATGTATGAGACTGTTGCTTGAGCGTTTTGGAAAAATAAACATATTTATAACAATCTGGAAATCACCTGCATGGGAGTTAAGTATTCAGAACAATACACTTGCTCTGAATAATTTATCCAGTTCCAATATTTACTCTTACATACTCTAAAATTGAATTACTTATATCTAAGCAACCATAATTGGAAGAGTATTGAAATTCTATTTTTTGCCACAGGTTTCTCTATGGCCTTGAGCAAGCTGTACTGATTTTTTTGTGTGTTTGTCCTGCCCTCCAAATTCAGCAATGAAGGAACTGACAAAACTGTCAGGATGAACATTTTCTTATGCATACAAGTGATGTTCTAGCAACAGGGGCACCTAAGAAACCTGTACAGAGCCCTTTAGAGAGAGAACTGGCAGCACAGGCACTTGCACCATGGAGTTGCTATTTCGGTCTGGGTAAGCAGTGCTGAACCGTGATCCAATGGCCACGATCAGTGTTGCAACCTCGTACTTCATTTTCATTTCAGCCTTTATTTTAATCTGACGTAACTATGAAGCTTCAAGAAAAGAGAAACAAGACTGAAATCCTTAAAGCCTCCATATCTGAAAAGGGTCACTTAGTTCATAAAAAAACCAAAATACATCCAAAAATCATATGTAACAGAATACCCACAGGCTGCAAATATGTTTAGTCCTGCTTAAAACAGCAAAGCAGGAAAAGTTAAACAGGCACACTTCCCATTTTGTCTGTTCCTGCACACTTCACTTGGGCTGCAAGGAAATCAGTGCTGTGACAGATCATTTATATTAATACAATGCACCTGCCAGATTATTTATACACTATAAGCATCAGTCTGGAGAAGGTGCACTCTGGGAACTACATTGGTAGAGAAGAAAGGCTTCACTGGGAGGAAGGCATGTTAAAACAGTGCAGGATTTTGATCTCAGATATACTTGGGTAAATAGAGAGTGATGCCATTGAAGCCTGTAGACTTAGTTTGGATTCACACCAGTGAATGTGACAGACAGGAGAAAAGGTGGAAAATTGCAGCATAAGGTGATAAGTCACTGACAAGAAAATTGGAAAGAGAAATACAAGTTAGTGTTGGATTGATCTACTATTCTGTGTGTTTCTCCTGAAATAACTGAGCTTCTGTACCAGGCTTCTTTGACTGTAATCAGTTATTTTCTAATCTTTAGGTGTACATTAACTTTACATTATTGGGTACAGTTACAAAAGCTAAATAAAATCTATAGTTTAAAAGAGAATGTTTCACAAGTACTAAAGAAACAGTAATATTTGGTAAACACTGATTGGTTGCACTAAAACTTAGTAAGTTTTATTATTAAACAGCTTTTATATCACGTGCCTTGTTTTAGAGGGAGTTCACATATCCATATGTCAACACTTACAGTAAAGAGCTTCATATCTGCTCCATAAAAGGTCCTTCAAAATTTATATCTTAATCTCAGCTATTTTGAAAGTTGGCGTGCTCATATTTGGTTCCTTAAAGAGAGAGGTTTTCAGAGTCAGTTATAAGAGGGATTTAGGGGAAGCTGTATGCTTTATTCAGCATAGAACATTTAATTTACTGTGTTTGATCTGTAGGCCATTAAAGTTTATTGAACTTCTTTTTCAGCTGATTGCACTGACATCATCTCAGGCCCCATTACTTATGATTTCATAGGATCACATGCTAATGTATGATCCAGTGTCTTTGCTCTTAAATCAACCTGCACACACAATTGCCAGTCAGCATTATTCTTTTAGCTTCCTTACTTTGAGCTGTGCTGTATGAAAGTATGTGCACCCTCAAACCAGAAGGAGAATATAACATTAATCACTATGAAAAACTATTAAGCAGTAATTAATTAACAAATCAAGGACCAATTTTTTCCAACCCAGTGATCTGCCTTTTTTTTCAAACTGACACTGCATAACAGAAAATAATATTGCACATTAATAAATTCAGAGGCTGACAGCACAGCATACAGCTCTCCAGGATGCATATCTTAAATGACTACATAGGTGTTAGCATTCTCTTTCTAAGCAGAAACTGGTAGACATACACAGTTTGTAAGAAATAAATAATACAAACAAGATATTGACTCTTCTATTTTCAGAACAGGAGAAGCAAGCATGAAAAACGTTTCTGTAACAGCCATGTCTTCAAAGGTATTATTTATCAGTTATCTACCTACTCAAATCAAGGGAAAGACTGTCCTTCATGCCAATAAGTTTTGTTTTACACCCATTTTACTTTAACCTCCTCCAAATGAGGCCTGTGATCTCTGATTGAAATGTTCCAATCAATCAATCTACAACATCTCCGATGAAATGTTGTTAAAATACAAAATTGCTTAAGATATTGTGAGCTGGAGAGGATTTTATCTTTCTTTTTCACCAGAGTTTTAAATGTTAAAAAATTCCAAATTCTGTTGTGGAAACAACCCAAAACTAACAGGAAAGAGTATAGGTCCCAAAGGGCCTGGTAAACTGTGAACCCTTGGATGACAAGATCCAGAGGTCACCCAAAAAAGACTAAATGAAGACATTGCAAGGTACATCATAACACAGAGGGACATGATGAGCACTAGGATTTGCACCTGACCAAGTCAGAAGAGGAAGACAAGAACTGAACCTGAGACAAAACCTGTCAACAATGTCAACATACGTTGGAAAAAAAGCAAACCTACAACAAAAATTTGTGGGAAGTGCATGCTCAGCTGAGGCAACCGATGAACCTTCTGGAGGGGCTGTGTGACCCCTGAAAGATCCTGCAGAGCACCAAACCACCAGGCTGCAGACTTGCACACCGAGAGGGTTCCCAGAGCTGCAGGAACTCCACACTGCCCTCAGCTCCCAAAGGAGACACTGCAGGGTGTGGTGAAGCTAATCCTAGTTTTCTCTTAGAGGATGAATGAGAATCAGAATGCTTTTGGAAACCTACCCATGGAACAAGAGTGATTCTCTGTAGTAACCATGGGAGGAATATCATATGCTAACAATTACATTTGTGTGTTGTGAAAAGAATTTCATCTCTATTATGCATAATATAATTTTACTCCTGCTTCCCTTCATTCTTCTCTTGGCCTCATGATCAACTTCTAAGACGTTTCCTTAACAAAGCAAAGGCACTTGAAGTACTTTGAACTGTGGCTGCTTAAAAATCAGATGTCCTTGCACAGAATATGATTTACATATTTATAGACTTATTCCCATGAAGTTATTTTAAACTAAGACACAGCTAACACATTTTGTTATAGTCAGAGCTGAATAATTAAATCAATTGAGGGAAGAAGATGAGGTATTTTTCTGACTTTTATATAATTTATGGAAAAATTGCCAGGTTAAAGAGATCGGTAGGATCCTCAGTTCTTATTCAGCTGTAAAGTCAACAACTATCATAGATTTCAAGAAGGACTAGAGCAAGCAGGAGGTTGTCTCTGGTTTTCAGATGTCTAATAGTAGATATTAAAACTACAACCTTGACTTGCCTCTGACCCTAAGCCACTACTTCCTAAGTAAAGCATTATTTCATTCAGAAACCACTCCCTCACTCATTCCCCCGTTTCATAATTTCAGTCAGGATTTTGGAAAAGAGTTATTAAGTAAAAAAGTGACCCAGCATCTTATGCCCCTGCCCCAGGAGGGGACAGAGGCTGGAACAGACACCAGTCAGAGGGGAAGGTGTGTGATGTTTCATGGCTCAAACCCCAGTTTCCCAGCCTCTTTATTTGTGTTTGGAATGATGGCTGCAGGATGCAGTTGAGTTCCCAATGCAGATTTTCACAGCACCTTGAGCAGACATTCCTATATATTAGGGGTTGCTCATGTGTTTTATATCCTATAGCAACAATTATTGCTAAAAAAATGGGTTAACTTTGATTTTTAAAAGTTACTCCTTTAAGAGGGCATTATCTACATAGGTATTTTTCACTAAAACGACCAACAACTTTGTTTATTTTATTCACATTATTTTGCCTTCGGTACTAGTAGCAGAAATTCTGATACTAGGATTTTTTGAAAATCAAAGATTTCTCTTGTAATGGTACTGGGTATTTCTCTGTCAGAAACTGATCATTATGATATGAAAGCATGAGAAATGCTGGGATATTACTCGCTTTGTCTGTGTTTGGACAAATTTAATAAACTTAATAGCTTCACTGGGTCATTATACTTTTAAATAGGAAAAAACCACAGTCAGAGTAGCTTATCTGTGGGGGACATTTATTTTGGTTTAAAATTTGGGTTTCTGGTGGGGTTTTCTTAATCCAAAATAAATTACCACCTAAATTTCGCTATCAGGATAGTAACCAAACAGCTTTCCCTAATTCAAAAACATTATTTGTGAGATAGAAGGCTGAACTGAACTATTTGGTGAATGGTTTAACATGCTCATTTTTGTATTCCAAATGCAACAGTATCCTCAATGAGTTCTAATTAAAATCTTACTGCTGCTTGATGAAATACTACTTACTGGAATGAAACCCACATCAGCATGTTGGTTAATTTCTAATCATTTACCATATAACAGTAAAATATAGTTTGCAGTCTCTTCACTTGCTAATCATGAGGGTGTCATTATGCAGCCTCTGCTGTCTACCTCCAGAAATAATCAGGGTAAAAATTACTCAAAATTTAGCTACAAATACTTGTCCAAAGAAGTGTTCCAATCTGCTACTCTAAATTTAATTAAGTGTATATTCAGTTTATGCCTTTTCCCCCCTGATGAAGTTCTTGTTGCATGTTGGGAACAGTTTAAATGGATTTGAGTACAAACTAAGGAATTTAGCTTGGTGTAAATGCGTGGGTGTCTGTGTGTGTGCCTGCTAAGAGAGCAAAGGAAAGGGAATTGCAACATGGTCTCATTTCCCTGTACACCAGTAAAGATGATCAGGAAACAGCCAAAACAGGGGGCGTCACTAACAATGCTCTATACGTCGAGAAGAGTGAAAGTAGAAACCTAATTGGAAATACCCTAAGCACCACATTAAAGAAATTATTTCTGCTTACCTAGAACAAATCAGAGGGATGGAAACACAGCATTGTATGGAGATTCAGCAGCAAGGCCAGAAGAAATGTCAGAAGGGATGCAGCTATTCCGATAACTGTATTTTTTGTTTTTAAACCCCTTCAATTTCTTGCAACATCAAAATGGTTTGTTTCTCTTTTGAATGATTTTCTTAGCAGCATGTTTGCAAGACCTCGTGCCTCAGCCAGCAAATCTGTCTTTCAAGCACCTAGTGACTCAACTCTTTCTTAACATTCATGAAAGTATAAAGGAACAATAAAAATAAGTTGGTTTAATGTGATTCTTTTTTCTTTTACTGGCCCCTATCTGTGTGGTGAAACTTTTTTATCCAAAAAGATAATGGGATTCTTTCAATAAGGAAATAAAGTACAATTCTGCTTTCCACAAATAAGAGATCCATCTTGAGTGGTTCTGGAAATGAAGTGTAATATTATAAGGACAGTGACCATATACACGATTTTATGCTTCTAACACTCTTTTTATAGAGGGAAGTGCTAAATCAAAGCTTTTTATGTAGTGCAAATAAATTGAAACTCTCCTTATATTTCTAGTCCCTCAGCTCAGTCCAAGCCTGCCTTGCTTGCCAAATTTTAAATGCCTGTCACCATGAAGTATGTTCTGAGCCCTTGGCTGATGCTTTTACTCTTGTGAATAGAATTTTTTGCCTACTTAGTAGATGCCAAACTGGAAAATTGTTAATAAATTTCGATTACTGCCAACTTCCTGTGGCTCCTTTTGTTTTAGCAAAATTGGATCTCAGAGGAGATACATATCTATTCCTCCTTCATGTCTCAATACTAATTAAGTAATATGGACTTAATTAAATAAAAGGCAGGCTCTGCAAATATATAATGTATAAGTAGGTAACATCGACCTCCTTCCCATGACTTATAGATTGCTACCACATAACATTTGCTAGATCAGTACCTTTTCATTTCCCACACTGTTCAGCATACTCTACTGCGTGACTGGGAATGTTTTGGTCTTGCAGTAATTGCTTCCTACAACAGCAGCAACAAAGAGCTGCTACTGAAGCAGATAGGTACCATTTAACGTTCTCTTATTAAGGCTACTGCAATTCTCAGTACAAATAAACAAACCTTCTCAAGCAGGAGCAATGCAAGCCTATCCTTTACCTGACTGAGCTCAGTCTAACACTGAAGTGGTGCTTGAGTAACAGTATGAACAAGGCAGCTCACAAAGAGGTGAAGCTTGGAAACCTTGCCCTTCATTTAACCTTTTAGATATCTAAAGAACAAAGACACTATTGAGATCTGCTGATGGCCTGTGTCGTGTTAGCCTTGAAAATACATGAGTGGCAATAGGCTAGAAAGAGGCTCTTACGTTTTTAATACATTTTTATGTATTTTTTCCTGAGAATATTTAGTGCCTGCATCATGATGAACAAGTCTAACAAAACAAAACTCTGTATTCCCTGTGCTGACAGCAAGAGTATGTGCTGAGATGCAACCGATCCTGGTTGGAAGCTTTCAACAAGAAATTGTAATAAGTAGATGGATGACATTAAGGTGCTCCTGCTGTGTTGGCTTCAGGTTACTCTTAGATTTGCTTCAATGCTCTTGAGCCCCACAACGCTTCTCACACTCTTCTCTTGTGAGCTGAGAGGGAAGAACAAAGCTGAAAACCAGATTACAGTAATGCAAAGATTTCCAAAGTGGAACACATGAAAACATTTAAACTGTGTCCGAACTTCAGGAACCACAGTGGAAACTCCTTGGAATTAGTCCCTGGTTTATTCTGGGCTTGTGGGCTGCAGGGCAGCCCCAGCACAGTGCAGACAGGTTCCTGTGCTGCAGACACAGCAGGCAGCTCCCCTGCCATCTGCACAGATGCTCACAGAAATCACAGCACTCTGAAAAACTGTGAGCTTTTTGTCTACTTAACTTGGCACAGAAGTGAAGTAGTCAGTTATCATTTGTGATCAACTTTATGATACTCACCAGGGAGCAGGACTTTGTGTGTTGACTGCATGGTTAAACACAGCCCAAGTACTAACTAGGGCTCCTCGGTAATGTTGTATTCATTATTAAACAGATCAAAGAGTGTCCAAATACTTTCTTTTTATATATACATTTACTAGTGTATAATTTAACCGTATTGATTAACAATTCGGAGTTAAACTCTTATTAGCTACTTTGATTACTTTCATTTCACTTACAACACAGCTCATTAAAATGTTATTATTTTACTAGATATATTTACAATGGTAGGTCTGTAGTAACATTCTTCACTGTTCATCCAAAATAATCATAGGCTGCACACTTAACCTCACTAAAAATGCCATATCTTTTTTTTTTTCAATTTATGAGCAGCACACGTCACCAATGCATTTACCATTTAGTGGTTTCTAACCAGCACATCTACAATGCTGTTCATTGAACTCTTGAACTTACATTTTTTCATCGTGTATTTCTAAAAGTATCGTTATCTTTGTAGCACCAACACCTACAATACTACTACTAATTATTATGTCAATAATCTTACAATATTTTATACACCTTCATAGAAAGTTTCTTTTCAATAGAAATTTAATTGAGAAAGAGACACACTAACATATATGCATTGCATGTTGGATGCTTCTTTAAATAAGTTATATAGTTGTTTATTTAATCTTCAAATGTAACTTGTAATGTCAGATCTTTATTTGGTATAAATATGTATAGGAGCATTCAATTAATAAAGCTGTGATTTTATTCAGTATCAGACTTTGAACAAAAGTCTTTTCAACTGCACTTGGAATAAAAAATCTTATTATATTTTTCTCCAGAACATCAACATGAGAGTATTCATAAAGAGAAAAATCAAGTAATAAATCAAGTCATGCAGCAAATGTGCAGATACATGCGACAGAACACACGTGTGGATGAAAAAAAGTATCGTTATCTTGGTGCACTTCTCTACACTTCAAGAGAGGAGATTTGTGCTACAAGAGGGTTAAAATGTGCAACATACAGAGTTCTCTGGAGGTGACTTGACACACCAGCTTTAAATATATCAGTATATTCATTGCATTCTCGATTTTAAACAGTAAGAGAATGAGTGCAAAATGAGAGAAGATTTATGGAGATGTCATATTACTATAAAGACCCAGATAATACAAAAATTCTGAGAAAGTAATTTGTCATCTCATGAATCCTACTGTAATTACGAAAGAATCTTCACTTGCATCTCCAAGATTTTCAAAAGGGCACGCACTCTCCCAAAGTTAAAAATTGAAACGCTGTAAATACATGCAGTGCATGGAACAACACCAGGCAGCTATGGTAAGCTTGCACCTCTGGAGCCACTGAAAGCTGATCACTGATTAGCTCCATGCAGCTTTTTGAGTGCCTCAGTGGCTCCTTTTCCTTATCTCTTCTGCTTTTGCACACTCAGACATTGCAAAAGGTAAAGGCTTTAAGGGGCTGAATGGAAGTTTAGAAAAGGGATTAGTTTTAGTGGCACTGTGCTTCATTAAACTAATCTGGCACCGATCAGGGGCCTGTCAGGAGCTCTTAAAAGATTCCTTTTTTTTTTTTTTTTTTTTGTGGTTGTGTGAAAAAAGATGTGTTCCTACAACATGGTGTAAAGGACTTAGTTGTGCATATGTTATTCCTTGCCTCATTAAAACAAGCAATCTCATATGTAGCTGTTTTGTAGTTGCTTTATCAACAAGCCCTACTCTTTGAATAATCAGCCCTGGATTTTGAAGCTAGTTGGCCCTGTAATATCTGCCATGTAACCCCTCCCACAGAAAGACATATATCAACAGCCTGTTACCCTTAGAAATATATATAAATAATGCATCTACCCTCAGGCCGAAATGGTTATAAAGGCACAAGACCTTAGAGGATTTCTGGTTTATTCTGCTCCAAGAATAGAATCAGTATGTGTTAGCACAAAATATAAAATTCAATTACAGAGGCTTATTGTCTATTAGCATCCAGGGGCCTCCCCTGGTCCCCATTGCCTTGAATCAGGCTCCTACAGAACATGAAAAGATCAGTCCAACCTTGCAGTTGTTAAAGGGAGTTCCCTTCAGGGAAGCAAGTATCAAAAAGTTATCTCATGCCTGCTTATGGCCTGGTGGCAGATGAGATGATGGGACTTTCTCCTAAACAGATGTCAAAAACAAACCCCACTCCATCAATAGGCACTTATTGACAATATTTCTTACAGCTGCTCTCCTTTAAAAGGCATCACATCCCTGCAGCCTGGGATGGACACACAAAAACTTATCCAAAATTTGTCAGTGTGACAGTTTTCATGACAAATAATCCACGGAAATGAAGCAAATGCATCTGTAGTGGTATCCAAATCACTCTCTAAAACGAATAATTTAAAATCAGATATTCACTTGTCATTTAAACTATACCTTTATTTCAGGTGTTCCTCTCCAAGGTAGCTATGATCGGAGTTTGTTCATTTCCATCTCTTGTGCACGTCCCCATGTGGAGGCAGTGAGTTCAGGAGGAGGCAGTGAGGAAGAATGTGTGGCATATCTGCACAAACACTGAGGACAGTCAGAAACCAGATTTTAAATGACCTCATGCTAGGATTTTCAATGAGGCTTAAGGAAATCAGGGATTCACTTTCATTGGGAACCATGTGTCAGAGTCCTTTGAGTTTGTCTAGAAAGTTCAGCTAAAGTTAAACAGAGTGGCTGGGCATTAATCTTCTCAGGGTGCTGTTCCAGCAGTCCAGTTTGTTTTGACAGGCTGCCTGCTTAGAGAGTGGTTCCTTAGATTAGGGCCTGGATTTCCAACAGGCATCTCCGTTTGTCTTCTCAGTGGCAGCAGGTCACTATTAATAACATTTGTGCTTTGTTTCAGTCCTGACTCTCTAAAAATATGGAGTTCCCTGGTTTGGATATACTGGATTGTATAGAGAAAATACTGTATTGTTGTAGAGAAAATAACTAGAAATTTTCAAAGCCATCATTACAACATCTACTTCAATTAAGAGAAAGACTAAGATCTGTTCTAATGGTTCAAATCTGTGCTAGTTTAACAAGCAGTTTAATTTTTGACTGAGTGAAGCAGTAAAAAAATACCTTTTACTGCTTCACACTCTGGAGTTCTATTTTGCAGCACCAAATTACACATCTCATAGTTGGAAAACAGTCATCCTGGATTTAACTTGCTGATCAAAATGAATACTGAGAAGTCTCCACACCAGACAGAACTATGGCTCCACCATAGTGCTTCTCCAACCTGTAGCAGCCCCTGTTGGCTGATGCAAACAGTAAAACAAGAGAGGGCTGGTGGGGATTTTCCCTTTACCTTTGGATGGGACAGATTTGTATCAGGTGGCTGTCTCTGAAGACTGAGAAACGAAAGGCTCCCATGACAGACCAAGTATTGCAGTATAACACTGTGCAGCAAAGTATTCTCGGGTACTGTGAAGGGGGAGAGAAAAAAAGGGAGTAGAAGGCTGGATCCATTGGGGAAGTTAGAGGCAACAGCTAAGAAAGAATGAGCATGGGAAGAGGAAGCTGGAATCTGGGAGCAGGGGACATGCAGGTGGAGCATGCTGTGCCAGCAGGGTGGTTAAAGGAATGGCTGTGGAAACAGCATAGGGAGTTAGTGGGATCTCGGGATGAGGGGGTTCAATGCCACAAGGAAGGAAGGAAGGAAGGTAAAGAAAGAAAAACGGTTCAAATGGGTGTGTAAGTGAAGGACTTTCCACAAGAGATGGAGGATTGCAGAGTATCGAACAGATCGGAAAAATAGAATGACTAGATGAATCATGGACTTGAAATTTTAAATTCTACTACTTCTGACAGCATGGTTTTACTTTGATAAAGGCTATGGAAATGATATTTTCTGCCTCAACAGATCTGCAAACAACCCTTGTTCTGTGTTACATGTGCTGACTGGAAGATGAACCCTCCCCAACCACCCCCTACCCCGCATTTTTCTTGTCTTTCTTTTTTAAAAAGGATCATTTTTTCTGTGTTACAAGACCTGGTGTTCCCCATGCCAGGAAATAAGAAGCAAAAGGCAGACTTTCATTTTTGTTATATTGGTCTCATGACATTACTAAGATTAAACTATATTTTGCTTTTAAGGACTCCTGTCAGACACAGTTCATGGAGGGATGCAGACTTTGCTGTCCTTTTGGTGCCCCCTTGAAAACTGCATGAAAATACTGATGTGCAGATTCCGTCCTGAGTTTCTGAACATCCCTGTTCTCAGTCCTTCTGTGGTGCGTGGCACTGCTGCCGAGAGAGAAACAACTCCCAGACAGGCAGCAGAAGGTTCATTCTTGTTACTGCCATCTGTGCAAGCCACTACACACAGCACAAACCAAGCAAAAAGCACCCCCCATGTTCCACAGATGGCCTTCAGTTACAAAGTGCAGCTTAAGAACAGTGGTTGATACCTAAACTCTGAAAACTTGCTTTTTGCCACATCCTTTCATGAGTCTCAGATGAAGAAGAAAAAGAAAAGTGGCCATCAAAGTTAAAAACAAATTTCTCAGTGTAATCTGAGCATAACACATAGATGTTGTATCAGCATTACCATCCATAGTTACAGCCCTACTAGAGATCCATTGGATCCCAAAACACCAGTCCAGGCATAAGAGCACATTCTGTAGAAATGAGGTATTGTGCTTGGGGTTTGGTTTGTTTGTTTCCCCAGAAACAAATGATTTGCTGTTGTTTCCCCCAAAGGAACTGCTCCAGGTCACAATTTTTCTCAGGCAGTCCAATAGGTTTTGCACGCAGAGTGCTGTGAAGTCCATGTGAAAACACCAACAGCCAATTTATCCATCTTTTAACACCATCCAAAAGGAAAGATTTTTATCTTTGGATGTGATGAATAGGATGAAATGATCTAGGTGGAAACATTGAGCAACTCCTGACATACATTATTGAATATAATCAAAATAAGTCCCTGTAATTTGTGCACATTCCTTATTGTTTCACTTTTGATGCTCATCAGAAATTTTTCTTATCTCATTTGGCAGCTGTTTGTTCTTTACTTCTGTGGTATTATAAAGAGCTGATTATTTATTTACAGTTATTACTTATATATTTTAATGGAGAGGAGGAAGCCAAGAGATGTAACTGCTCAGCATAACTTCCTCCATTTACAAAAAAATACAAACAACATTTCTAAGAGTACTTTAGTCTTTTATCATCATTGCTGTTTTCTCACTTGATAATTCACATTTTTCCATTACTCTGCTGTCATTGGCTTTGTAGTCAGCTTTAGTATAGAACAGCATTTTTTCCAGGATGATACCTGAAAATAAGATATTAGAGGCCTGCTGTGCTGATCAGCAATGATAGTCCCCAGCAGCAGTGTCAGGGGATTATTTGGCAAAACACTCAGTTTTCCTCTTGCTAGTCTGTCTGTACTTATTCCCAGGAACATGTGACTACAGTATCCTGACAAGGACAAATGGATATCCTTCTGCTGTACTTTAGTCATTCCACCTGATCTGATTGAGGGTTTTACCATTAAAAACAACCTTCACTGGTGTCAGTAAAACTGATAAAGAAATCCAGAATAATTCCATCTGATGCTTTGCAAATAGACTTGTCTAGGATTTGCAGACACATTTTTCCCAAGTACTTAACTCTAATCTTCTAATCTTGGGATTTTCCAGCATGGCACCAAGTCCTAAAATCCAATCAAATGAGGATGATGTAAATTCTGACCCAATTAAATGTATTAATGGGTAATAAAAAAACCCAAAAAAACCCGCAAACAAACAAACAAACAAACAAGCAAACAACCCAACAACAAAAAAACATCACCTAAATAACACCATAAAATCTCAATGGCAGTTCAAGGAAAAATATGAAAATGATTGAAGTGTTGTTCTCAAATGCCCTATCTAAAAGTTAATGGAGGAGGGGGCAAAGGAAGATTTTCCTTTCTTTCCCTTTTCTTCCAAAAAAAAAAAAATGCACACAGAAATGCTTAGTGACTTGAAAAACTCATGAAGGACACCCAGCACAGAAGGATCCCATAATTTTGCTGTTATCTCTTGTACCAATCCTTGCTACATAAGCAAAATGTGTAGGAAATGTCTCTGTTGCACCTTGATAACTTCAATACACTTTAGTTACAGCAAGTTGGCAGTTTCAGCTTAAGTGAAGAGGTGAAAAGCAGAGCTTCTTAATATCAAATCTCCAAAGAGGGGATGTAGTTACTAAAGACATGAATTGTCTAAAATGCTCATTATTTTATCAGCAATATAAAATTAAAGCAACTCAGCGTCCAGAGATGCCTCAATAATTTCATGCAAAACTTACTGTGTAAAAACTGTCAACTCAACAATCTCACTGTGGCTGGCAGGAAATTATTCCAAGGTCAACATATTACATAAGCAATCATGAGAAAGCTTATCTGAGACTAGGCAGCTCATGCTGACTCCCCATCAAGCAACAAGCTCAATTTACCTTTCAGCCAAAGTCGTGTTCTAGTTTCACTCAAGTAACAAGTCCTGTATTAGCTCCCCTAAAGACTTTTTTAACCGTAAATGCACAATCTGAATTGGTTAATAAAATATTACATATTAATATCTGTTTTTACCTTACCTGAGGTAGGAAATAAGATGATTTTGAAAAGAAATCCACCACTACCTGTTTTTTTTCCTCAGCAGATTGGATAGGAAATATGATCTAATTAATATTTCCCCTTTTGTCTCTGGAGTAATTTCACATTCAGAGTTATACTTTTATAAATTTCTTCATTATGACAAATGAAATATTAAGCTATAATTCAGCCTTAGCTTTTTTCAAGATTTGGCTTTCATTATGTTTTGAGAAACTTACTGCTCCAGTTTCTTGTGTTCAAACATCTGAATTCCATTGCACTGCTTCTACTGCTTGGTTGGGTAAAGTGATGTTTACTCAAAAGGAGGCAACACTCCTGAAGTGAATAACGAATCTACATGGGAATTGTTCTTGTCCACGTGAACGATTACTGTTGCATTAATAAAATACTGCATGAATGTTCATGATGAAGTAAGCAAAATATTATTAAGAACATAGACGAAAAGCAAAAAATTATTTCTAAAAAATACCCCAAAACAACCCTTGCAAACAGGTTTTCAATTTAATGCACATTAAAGAAAAGGATTAAAGTATATAAAGAGATAAGGTGATAAGCAAACATTTATCTGCTGTGTATTCTTGTCATTTACATTAGAATATAAGTAAATTAATATAAAAAAAATAAAAGTTCTACAAATATTTTGTACAATCCAATGACTGTGAAACCCTCTGTATATTTGAAATTATATTCTCATCTCATTTGTTTAAGAAAAAAAAAATCACCATTACATTTTATAATGCAGAATAACAGAATTATTAGTTCTGTTGCTACCACATTAGCATTTATGTAATTTTTACATGTTAGCTAAAAATAACAAAATAATCAATAGTTCAATTACAGCCGCATTTTAGGATAATTAATTCCAGTATTTTTTTAATGTTGACTTAAATGTTTATCCTTTTTTCTCCAGCAAAGAGGAAAATGCAGTTGAAATGTTTTCTCTCTGTTCAATCTTTATTCTTGTGCCACATTGGTTAGCTCCCTTCTTGTTATTAATAGCACCCAAGTGAAAATATGGGAGTTCTGTGGCTTGCCTTCTTAATAATGAATAAAGGTGATGCATTGTATGAAATTGCCTCAATAATTTAAAAGGTAATATCAAGCAAAGACTAACTGTAGTGGTCTGCAGAAAATATATTGCATTGAAAAATGATTTATAAGTTGCATAGATGTTAAAATGCTTAATTTAAGTACCAAGTTCATAGTCTATTAGAAATATTAAAGTTTTAACACCAAGCATGGCTATTTTCCTACTTGTTTTAAGTTGTAAATTATTTTCTCTTCCTGTCCTTTTTAATATATACTTAGAAATAGAGTACACATTCTTCTGACACGGTGCCCTTTGATCTTCAATTCTACTTGGAGAAAGACAAAAGAAAGGGAAAGAAAAGTTCACTACAGTCACTGCTTCTGGTTTTAAATGTACAAGCTGCCTGATATCCAGAAGATTGACAAGCAACCCACTATAAAGTGACTTCTCTTTGATACTCAAAGTCTAAGTTACACAATAGGTCACTGCTGATTATTTAGCACATAAGTATACATTTATGCACAGGCTGAATTGTGAAATTAAATAACACATGCACAATAATATGAGATGTCTTATGCCTATTGTGTTTCATGAAAGCTTCTCCAAAACCAGTAATGAATAACATTTCCAACGCTCTTCCATCCTATGAGACTCAAATTGTAGCCAGCTAAACAGATTAAACAAAATACCAGTACAAAACTGAATATGATTCTGGCAGAGGCAATAGTAGCTTGCATAACATAACTTTGTCATCCAGTCACAGAAAATCAACAGATTTAAACCAATCACACAGTTCAAGTTCAGACTAGAGAAACAATACCCTTAAGAAACAGTTTCAAAGTTACACCTAGGCACAGACTTTTTCAAACTTAGCCCTTTTATGAAGAGTGATCAAACAAATCAGCGCTGCAGTATGAGTGCCAAAAAAACCAAAACAAAATAAAACAAACAAAAAAAAAGCTAAATACATTATTGGTTGTAAAACATTTGACCAGGTATACTAGCATTTTTTTTATTGTGTGCAGTCCCCCACATTTTAACAACTAGCTGAAAAACGATCAAGGTACATTAATATATGGCAAAAATGTTTAAATTAGTGTTTTATTTTTCATCCTGTCCCCGCAGAAACAGGCAATGCCCGTAAGGGGACACAGGTACCTCACTCCCTTGCACACAGTACTTGTCCCAAAAGAGTAAAGCACAAGGAAAGACATTTTTAACAGGCACACAGCCACATACAGCAGATAACTCAGATGAGCAGTGTAAACAACTCAGCTTTTACACCCGAAGTACCCCATTTCCCAGGACCCAGGATGGGATATTTGAGAACAACACTGTTGGTATATTTACAGGCTGGCATTAGTGGGCAACTTGTAATGGGCAGTAATTGCCAAGTTGTTCTGGGGTACAGTAACATTTAAGCTGTGCTTTATATGCATTTGCATTTATAAGCAAACTTCCAATATGAATAAATAGTGGCACATATCTATCATTCCTAATTTTGTATTAATACAAATTTAGATGACAGAGTCTAGAAGTAAAACCATGCAGTTCAAAGCCTTGGAGAGTCTAAGGTGCAATATGCACACAGATGTAGGCTGCAATTTATTGTACAAAGTCATCAACACTGACTTTTTAGAATGATGTCAGTTCTGTAAAAGTCAATGGACTGGCAAGAAAGCTTTGAGCTACTTTGTCCTGGTACTGATGACATATAATTTTTTGACTTTGAAAAGAGCAACAATGGCAACATTTTAGTGTTATACTGCAATTTTTTTCAGTTAAAATAAACCAAACAACAGAAACAAAACAGTAATAACAGCAACACACAACATTCAGATCTCTCAAGAAAATCCTGCCACACTGTGTTGTAAATAGTGATTTACATTATGTATTCCATAGTTAGGTATGAGTATATCCTGTATTTTCTAGCTAATTTTGTCAAATGAATGGTTTTGAATATGCCAGCTTAACATATTTATCTCAAAAGCTTTCTGTTTCTTTATTTGGAGTTAATAGTCTTTGCACAGAGTCCATATATAGGAATTTCAATATAAATTCAGAATAGCCGTGTTATTGCAACAGTGGTCACCATAAAAATGTCATCATTTACATAAGGAACAGAATGATAGCACCATCCTTCTAACTAACTAACTCCCTAATGTATCCAAAACCATATAAAGCTTAAAATAATTCAGAAATAAAAAAAAAAAAAAAGAGTTGACTTGACTCTTTAGATATAAGGAATAATTTGATAAAATTTCTTATTTTTGACCTCTAATACTGAGTTTAATCTTCAATTTCATACTTGGAAGGTTTAGTGTTTAACCATAAAGTATATTTTAAAATGTTAAATCTGCTTCACTTTCCCCTTCATTCGCCAAAACAATAATTGCAACCTTTGATGCCAGGTTTGTTTTATTAGCTCATTAAGATAAGGGAACTTTTGGTCAGTGAATCAGAAGAATATTATCTTAAAACTTTGTGAAAAATTGTGGTCCTTGAAAAGTGCACTGAAATAAAAAGATGCTATTGAACTTTTTATCCTCACTGGCATCCTGTACAAATGAATTCATACAGTTCCTCACCCCTGCCAGCTATCACTAAAGTGTTTTGGTTTTTTTTATGTAAAAGTGTCAGAGTTCAATACTGTCTGACCAGAATATTTTGGCTATTCCATGCATGGAAGGATTTCTATTTAATATAATATTTACTTATTTAAAGATAAGAGGTATTACAAAGGATTTCTGATTCAGCAGGTCACTAAATACACTATAGTGCCTACTGCCACTTCGCAAAACACTTGGAATGAATGGTTCAATCCCAGCAGCAGTGTGATTTCCAGTGCCCAGTGTGATTTCCAGTGCCAGCCCCTGAGTGTGCTGTCACTACGCTGGGAAAGAGCAGGGAGGTTGCAGGCAGCTCAAGTCCTTGCTCTCCCTGGAAAGCTTTTGGCAGCTGTTTGGGGTTTGTGCCCCTGTGGGCTGCGGCACCCGTTCAGTGCTGCCCGGCTGGCCTGGCTGCCCCAGGGACACATCCCCTCTCCTGAGGAGCTCCGGGAGCAGCACCGACAGCAGCACTGATGCTGCTGGCACATTGAGGCTCCCCTCCAGCAAAGGCTGGGCACACCCGTGTGCTGGGAACGCTCCTGCAGCGTCCCTGAGCCTGACACGCAGCCCCCTCCCCGCCTGCTCGCAGCCTGCTCTCCTTTTAGGGGCATATTGGTCAGCCCCAGAAGATCAAGCTCATGAAACACGTTGTTACAAACCCTACTGTTTTAAGACACACAATCATAAGCAAAAGAGCTCCTGTACCGATATCCCTCCTTGCTGAAAGCTGCTCAAGTGGCTGCTCATTCTTTTACTGTGATGTATTTGTAATATTTCAGGTACCAAACCTGCATATGTTGTCAAATGTCACAGATCCATTTAGGCTTCAGAAGCCAGGCATGAAAAACTGCAAATGATGCAACTTCATAAAAATGCTTATACAGATATTGCTACTCCACAGAGGAAACAAAGCACTCCAGGTCCACTGTTCAATTTTGGCCTGTAAGCAACATTTTAAGTGATTTCTGTGCACACATATAAAAGGCAATTCCCCTGTAATTGGGGGTATCAATTACTCTTTGTTATCTGCATCTTTCTTTGGGATTTTTCTCCAGCTGTAAAGTCATTTTGCAGTACTTCGGGGTCATTAACATTGGAAAAGCCGTCTAAGATCATCAAGTTCAGCTGCTAACACACTCTACCAGGGACTAAACCACATCCCCAAGTGCCACATTCACACAACTTTGAACACTTCCAGGGATGGTGATTTCACCACTTCCTTGAGTAGCCTGATCCCACTTTCAGTGAAAAAAGTTTTACTAATGTCTCATCTAAACCTCCCCTGGTGCTACTTCATTGGAAATGAAATAAGTTCTTTATTCAGTATAAACATTTGCATAAACAGAAGCCAGGATTAGCAGGTTTTAGTCTCAGGAAATTGTTTTTCCGTGGGAATAAACTGCAATATGGGTATCCTGCAATGTTCAGAAGTTGCTATTTTGCCCTGCTGTTTGCACAGCCTCTCATTGTAAACTCAAGAGCCACTAGTGCAGGTCCACACCAGCCAGAGTAACTTACAGCTACAAAACACAAGTTATATTATCAACTCCTGGCAGCATTTCATGTTTGGATCCTCCTTGCAGATGCTTTCAGAGTTTACAGTAATTACTATTAGAAAAAGTCAATATTTGTCAGAAGACCTCATTGCCAATTCCCACTAATGCTGCTTCTTTCCAAAGCAAAGATGGGTGCACGATTTCCAGATATTTTATGGGTCAGGTCATCTGTGAGGTTAAATCTGTTTTCATCAGATGCCATTGAATCATACTACTCAGGATTCTGCTCCTTGTTTTCCTTTTTTCTGTTAATTTTTCTGAACCAGGTACTATCACATCACAAATTTAACAGCAGGACTGTAACAACAGTAATCACACAGTGATAGAGGATAGTGATTTTTTTTTCCTGGCACATAATACAAAGTTCCTTAGAAGAGGAACCTTTTCAGGTAAGGATTTGACATCCAATTATTTAAATAGAATTATTGTTATTAAATGATTTTTCTGTAATTTTCTAAGGCAAAGCAGTAGGGGAGAGAGAGAAAAAGATCCTGAGGGAGAGAGAGAGAGAGAAAGAAAGAGAGAAACCAGGTTTCTTTTACAGGTTCCTTCCCCATTTCAGATACTTTATTTTCATTGTTTATCCTTGTTTAACTCAAGAAGAAAAAGGTGAGCGATCCAGACTGATAGGTCCTAGCTTTAGGACATTCCTTTTAGAGCACAACTTGCAGGCTCTCCACATTGTGAATGAAATCTGAAATGAGTTCATGTGGCAGAAATGCATCCTTGAGGCTCCCCTTGTCACAATATATGTACCGATACACTAATATCATTCCATTAGATCTTTTTTCCCTGAGATGTTGTTATACAACCAAACTCAAATTTAGCCAGCTCTTATGCCATTACACTGTTATGTGGTTACAGGGACAGTAAAGGATAATTCCTTGACAATTCCTCTCCAGATTGACCAGTTAATAAAATTTTAAATGCATTACAAGAAAATATTTATATTAAACATGACTATCTGATTCCAGGAAATAAACTGTCTTCCTAAGCACATATAAGACCTTGCAGCTTTAGGCAGCAACAGAATCTGCAATAATTTCTCAATGTTTTTTATAATTTTAGCTTCTATTAATGAAGACTTTTAACTGATAGAGGGGCATCAGCTCGTAGGAATTATTGTTTAGCTGATAGAGATGTTAATTCATGTTTGAAACTCTACTAAGCTTATTGTCTAGGTGCTTGAAAAATACCCAGCAGAGCTATTAGGTGATAATTGTTCTCTCTGTATGAAAATTGGATTTTATGTTTAAAGAAAAAAGAGGAAGAAAGAAATGCAGAGCCAGGAAAAAAAATTTTATCTTGTTATGTATGTACCTATTTATTAAAGCTTTAATAATAATTACAGGTTTTTCAGCAATTTTCCCCACCAGTACATTTTAAATATTTCTGATGACTTCTTCCGTTCTGTGTGATATTGATATAGGAACTATGAGGAGAAATAGAATTTGGAGATGACGTGAAATAACTGTGATTTTCCTGTTGTTTAGAACTCCATTTAGGCAGCAGCTGAACCAGCTCTGGGACAGATAACCCCTTACAATTCTACAGGTTTTTGAAGACCTATAGTAATAAGCATCATTGTTTTCCCAGACTGTCTCAGGACTAGGCAGGATGCTCAGGAAAGAACATCATTTAAAGTTCATGGCACTTTTCCAAGACACAATTCAAATAGTTTATGTTGCTCGAATTGTAGCAGTCAGCATTACTGACAGGAGCTTCAGAGCTCCTTAGAGCTGCCTTTGGATGGTTCAGGTGGGGTGACAGTGTTGGCCAGGATCAGCAGCCCCTTCCAGAACCGCAGATTTGGTGTCTTTTCCACATTCACTCCTGAGGTGTCTGAAACAGTCTCAGCATTGTTGAATTCAAATAACGCAGGGGTCCTAAGGTAGCTTTGTCAGCTTTTCACAAAACTAAGGGACCACACCTGCTACAGGGAATAATTACTGCTCTCACTTACTCAAATTGCTGCTTCCCTTCTCACTATTTTATAAACTGTCATTGTGCTGTGGACCTTAAAAACTTTTCTGAGTGTGCAGTGAAAAATGTGCATCATTAACCTATTGACTATTAAGAAATATTATTGGCCCAGGTACATTTGACTCCTTTTATGTCCTGAACGCATAAATTTGTTCACAAAACTGATAGTTTTCTTAGTCTTGATGGCTGCTTTCAGTGAAGAAAGAAAACACAAGTTATGTAACTTGGTACATTGTGTGAAATTAATTTTTAATATGAACAATGTGTTTATGTATTAAAGGACAAGAAGTAGTTTACCATAATGGGTGGGGTAGCATAAACCCCTAGCAAACATACCATAATTTAGGCAAGTTTTATTGGGTATAAAATT
Source organism: Picathartes gymnocephalus (assembly GCA_013390045.1). Classification (NCBI taxonomy): domain Eukaryota; kingdom Metazoa; phylum Chordata; class Aves; order Passeriformes; family Picathartidae; genus Picathartes; species Picathartes gymnocephalus. The sequence goes on from WEKY01049506.1 coordinate 153,647, forward strand.
AAGGAAAAATTATTTTACATTCCTTAGACAAGTATCATGCTTAGGATTGCACTGAGTTGTGAAATAATGATCTGTTACACTGTGCATTCATCAGCTACAAAACACTGCCACTCTCTTTCAAACCTTATTACCATATTTCTAAGCAGCCTCATTTATCTACTAAAGAATAGTCCTTCACAGCTTTATTTGTTCCATTTTCTTGTTAATAGTCTACCTTTAATCTTCATGCCTTTGGAAATATGAGGCTTCTGCCTTCTGCACACATCTCTATAAGCATCTGCCTCCCATGTACATGTACATTAAGAATTGTCATGTGGGTCTTAGGTGCCTCTACTTTGCAAGTGCCAAATTGCTGACAGACTTCTGTAAGATGAGAACAAAGTACTCCTTTCCTTAAAATTAATCTCCAGCTCAAAAAGGTCACTTTACCTTATTTATGACTCTTTTTCTCCTTCAACTAACCATACAACTTTCCAACTTTTCCAACATGAATGTTCCATTAATATAATATTCCCAGCATATCATTTTTAATATAAATAAAGAATGTTGATTATGATTTTCTGAGCTGATTTTCTTTCTGGCAATTTCCTTGCTAAATAAGAAATGTTATATATGCCGTAGACTGCTATGTATATTTACCATGGACATTTGGAAGGACTCTCACCTCCATCAACAGGAAGCAGAATTGTACTCCTGTTCTTACAAGGTGAAGAGACCCGATGAATATAGACTGACCTCTCCCTGCCCTTGTTCTCTTTTCCAAGGACCCAGTTCATAATTGATTATAAGTGTGTCTTCCTTTCTGGTTAAATATTATAATTGGCACTCTGGCCAGCTCTGAATTACACAGGGTTCTGTAGAAACCCAATATGCTTTGCGTCCTCAGGGGTGAACGTCCACAAAGATCTGTTCCTCTCCTTTCCCCTCCACTTTCTTACAGCTAGATATTCCTCTAAATCTTGTGGGAGCTAAATTTATCTCAGACTTGTATCTTTCTATCCAACTGAGCTAAATTGGATAGCAGCTTTAAAAATGATTGGAAGAAAGAATGACAGGCAGATATACAGACACACATAGAGAGTACAAGCAATTATGGAAGACGTTGGGTTAAAAGTTAAATTACATCAGCACAAACATTTGATTGTAAACCATACAGAGTGAAATTAAATGCCAAAACGTAGAAAAACATCTGAATTTTGACTGAGGTCACATGCAGTGTTGATATTTTAAAATCTGATTCCTACCAGAAGTCAGTGATTCATCCTTTATTTCTTGTTAGAAAATGAGAGGCTTGCATCATGTGACATTTCTGAACCGGCAGACCAGCTTGTACTGAAGCTCCATTTGGTGCCATTAAGGAAACAACTGTCTTGAAGTTGTTAGCTTCTGAAATTCCCTTCTGTCAGTGAATCCTTACTATTTATACTGTTTGGAAAGGAGGATAAATTTTGTTGCAACAGAAGAAATGCTGAGCTGAAGCTTGTTCGTTTCTTTTCTTTTGGTTGGCATGTACTTTTCTTCAGAACTCCTGAACAGACAGTTTTGACCATGCTTTTTGTCATGTTTTTCACTTTGCATTTATTGCTACCCTTAGCAGGAGGGGTGACAAAAGCTGTGGCTATTCCTTTAGGTCCCTTCTCCCAGTAGAGTTCTAACATGCAACAAGATAATAAGCAAACAGCAAAATTTTTTTAAATTTTTTTAAGCAATTTTGAAATTGTCTTCTGCTTCCAAGGGGAAGAATTTAGTAACGAAAATATATGCTGCATGCTATTTCTCTAAAAATAAGCTTGACAAAACTGCTACAAGAAAAGTGTCTTCCCTCTTACATGTCTACTGTTTAAAATACAAGCTGGGCCATATTTTACAGAGCGTGGTTGTCACCTTCCCTTTCCAGTCCTATGTGAAGTCCATGGCACTCTTTGGTCAGGCCCTCCAGCTGTTGCCATCAGCATTTCAAGTGCCTCATTTGAGAGCTGGAGTTCCACTTCAATTCAAAGTAACAGAGTGCCTAGACAGGTAATGCAGCCAAAAAATCTTGAGCACCACGATGTAATAGGATGAGTTCTCTCTCTTCCCCTATCTCCATGGCTATAGACAAAACATAAATATCTGATGTAGACTGGTTTCACAGTCTTCTTACAGTTAACTGGCACTGAGTGAGTTTAATCCAGGTCTATGGCATTTTTCTACCCTGAGGTGGTAGAAGTGCTAGTATTTTCTGGGAATTGCAAGGCTACATTTTTTCATTCCAGATTCATACTGCAGATGTGCTAATCTTCTACAGATGTAGCAACTGCAGCATCAGAGTTATATCCAGAGATTATGAGTGTATATCTAAATCCAAAGGGTTTGTCTCTGTGAGAGAACTAAACTAAATTACTCTGATAAATTATTTCACATCTCTTTTTTAAAAAATGCTTAAGTGATAGAAAAATCGTTGTCTTTTATTAGAGAGAATGAAAATTTTCCAAATCAGTAGATGAGATTGGATCCCACTCACCGGTGCTTGACAGCATCCTTCCCCCAATTAATTCCACCTTTTCACACAGGTAACCACAGTTCCATTGCAAAGTTCTTAGTTTTGGTGATACATTACAAAAGCAAATGTGGTGAACTCAAAACAGCTGGAGATTTGTGAGGCAGAACAGCAGTGATGCAAGAGCTACACAGCTACCAGTGAGATCAGTACCAGCCCAGACATCTGGAAATACGAACTCTTGTTTTGTAAATACGTCTCAAAATCAGTCTTGCTGTTGACACTTCATCTGCCTAAGATAGTTCAGGCAATTCATTTTTGGGAATATTTACCTGTGGCTGTTTGGAGGGTTCATGTTGTCAAATCTGCTGTTTAATTACTCTGCCACAAGTACTTGTTCCAATGAAATGCCCATTGGTAGTTGATAAAAATATGTCATTACTGTTCAATCTTGCATGCATTCAGATGAAAACTGTGCAAATGCCAGCAAGAGAGTCAAGCACATTGAATCCAAACTTCATATCAAATGAATTCAGTTCTTGATTTCTTTTGAAGATAATATTATATGGTAAACTTCAAGATCTGACTATAGAACCCTCTAATAGATCCATGTGTGAGGAAGTGAAAAAAAAAAAATTAAAAAGTCACATATTGTAAAGTCTTAAACACTAATTTTGTGAATCAATAGTGTTTTCTATTAGAGCAGCTCTTCATTTTTTTTCTCATTTTTCACATGAAACACAAGAGTTGGAGCAATGGTGCAGATATTGGCCCCAACACAGTAATATTGGGATGGGATGTCTGTTCTCACAACTACAGACCCCACAAGCACTGGCACAGGGGTGCCACAGTAGCTCAGTTCCAGTGGCTGATACAGGAAGTTCCACTGCGCAGCACCTGCTCCAGGTATGTGCTACAGACCTGTACATAACATGGTGGGTCAATCTTCTACAGGTAAAAACAGGAAAACTCTGACTTCAGCTACCAAGAGTTGGCTTGGCCTACTTATTTTGTTTGTCTGATATTTCTGAACTTTGCTTTGGAAGTTTATTCTTTTTCTCTAATTGCCTCCTAAATGAATCTCTTTCCATTATCAGACTTTGTTTCCCTTGCTGAGGAAGCGAAGTTGCCATTACCTGTCCAAATAATTAACTCTGGTAATCCTTTGTGTTGCCTCTGCTGGGCAGCACCCTGGCTATTATTGCAAAACAAGAAGGCTCAGCACCACATTAGGCTAAAAATGATTTATGAGCAGATGTAAAAGCTACTGACATTGCCAATAAAAAAAGTAACCAATGTCAACTGAGCTTTGAAATGTTCCATGCTCTCTCAGCTGAGGTTCTGGTAGAGCAGCTGAAGGCGGTACACGGTGCAGAGTATCCTTGTAGCCACTGATATTCCAGAGGCTCCTGTTACTGAAGCTTAACCAAATGAACACTGAGAGTGTTAATCAACACCGCTGAACGCTGTTGTGTTACTGAATAAACATGATCAAGGGAAGGGAGAAGAGAATTTAGCTGCTGGTGATAATTTCCAGTTGTGAAGCAATTATTTAGATAGCAGAATTGAGTCTGAGAATAAGGAGTTTAGGAAGTGCTGGATTTGCATAAGAGTAATACATGTCACTTTAAATTTCCTCCTGGCATTTTCATGCACTTTTAAAATGAATCCTAATTATAAATGTTATACAAGTCTCACATAATGTGAATTTACTTGTATGTACATTTGCATTATCCTCATTTTTAACTGTGCTGATGATTAACATTAGTAGCCAAATTATTATGTTAACTGCAAGAGTATACTATACACCATCTTTTAGAAATTAAATGCTATGCACAGTAAATGTGCAGAGAACTCTAAAAATTCACTCCTAATCAACTGTACAAAAAAAAAAAAAAAAAGAAAAAAAGAAGAAAAAAAAAAACCCTTAAAGTGAAATCAAAATAAAAGTGAAATGAGGATTAAATATTGTACTTGACATACTTAATTTAAATATGGAAACAAGCATTTTTTAAAAAGCCAAAAACCCATCACATTGATTTTTGACACTGTAAATGGAAGGCAGAGTTTCAAATAAACCTCCTAAAGAAAACTTACAGAAACTCACTTTCTCATGTGAATTTTTAGACTACAACATTCCATTTTTCAGGTATTGTGTGACACATACGAATGACATTAAATTTCTTTGAACACTAGTATGGTTATCCTGAGCTTGACCATTCTCCAAAGTGAGTCACTGCTGCCATCTGGAAGCCAATGAATTGAATTAAGATGTTTATATCTTACGTGAAGACTAAAAAAGCATGGCAAAAGTTGTAAATATAACCTGAGGCGAGAACATAAAACCATGGATCCCATCGATATGAAAAAAGTGGATCCCCCATTGTAAAATGTACTAAACTGTTGTACAGAGTGTAGAATTCAGTATAATCAGGATATGTGTTTATTTTAAATTTTTGATTGATTTTTCTTTTTTTTTTTTTGTATTTCACAAGAATGGCTTATTTTTATCCTGATCTAAACTCCTGAAATCTCTCCATTACAATCAATAAACTTTCAATCCATTCAGTAGAAAGTTCACGATGTGAAGATTTCCTTATGGAAAAATTATCCTTTCCAATTTTCCATTTTCTGAAGACAGGAAAAACAAAAAAACAAGTAAAAAAAAGTCATATTTGCTTGCATGCAGATAATGCAGAAAAAAAGTTGCCTGGAGTCTACTGGCATCTGTCAGGAAGAAATGTTTCCTACTGTCTATGGCATTGAATTTTCCTTGATAAATCCAATGATAGAGTGTTTTAGTCAGAGAACAGCCTCAGAAAAAATGCATTAACATATGGTTAGTATTGCACTTGCATATCCAGCTGCCTGAACCAGTTATCCTAATTTAAAAGGAGAATAATTTATGTTTTCTAGTGAATGCCACGTAGAAATTGTGCCTACATTGCCTCTTCTAGTAATTTACACTAAAGGTTTGGACCATCCAGTAGAATAAATCCTATGGGGCAATAAATCTCACAGATTTTTAAAAAACATTGTCTTAAGAAATAGCGTCAGTTTACAGGTGATCTCGAGGTGAACCTCTGAGAATTCTTCCATCAAAGACAAACCTCGCAGCCACGTCTGAGGCCTCAGTGGGGCAAGTGGCATAAAGCTGTCCCACGGACGGCAGGGAGCAGGGCATGCCTGCGGCTCGGGGCTGCAGAGCCCCCGGAGCCAGGCTGAGCCTCAGCCCCCGCCTCCCGCCCCAGCCCCTGGCTGTAGAGGGGCTCCGGCCCTGAGTGTCTGTGACCCCTGCAGCTGAGCAGGTCCTGGCAACCCTTCTGACTGGCGGCTGCAGCAGTATTCCAGGCAGATGTCATTTTTCTTTGTAGTTTTTTTTTTTTCCTAATTAACTTTTTTGCATGGCTAATTAAATTTATTAACAAAGCTATTTCATTGCTCAGTAAATAAGAGTTCATTAAAAGCACATTATTGGATGCTTAACAACAACACAATAAAAAGTATAGGAAGGGTAAGTTAATGATCATGTTGGTACTAATATCATAGTATGAGAATGCTCATTAATATTATTTATTTTAGATTGCCTCAGTAAACATTGTTATTTGCTACACATTACTAACATGTTTTAATGATCTTTGATTTATTCAGTGAACAATGAAAACTGGTGATGTGCAAGCATTTGTTCAAGGCTTTACAGCCTGTTATAAGTTTGTATTTGCACACAAGAACAATTAACACACCAGCACACAAGAGATTTTATTGATGGCACAAAGGCAATCTTAGGAAATTACCCATGACCAGCTCTGGAGCAGATAAAGACACAATCTGAGCTCTTTGGGACTGAGCACCCAGGGAAAGTGTGGTCACAAAAGTACAGGTGTGTGAGACACACCACGAGGTTGCCCTAAGCAGAAGCAGTCTGATAAATTGATAACATGCTTACGTGGGCCTCCTAAGCAACTTTAAATATCTAATTTGGGGCATGAACCTGTTTTCCCTGAAGTTACAGGAAGCTTTACTTTTCAGTTTTGGGAGAATCAGGTTTTCCCCTCAAGCTGGGATGCAGTTTAACAGTTCTCGACACACATAACACCTGGGCACTTCTGACTGAGTTCTCCAGCCCCTTTGTACTACTACTTTAACTAACTACATCGATATATTTTTTATTCATTATGGGTTGTATGGAGACCAAAGTCTTGTGATTCGTTAGTCTCACAAGAAGATACATGTAAATGGTTTAGTCATCCAAAATCCAATTGCTGCCTTGTATAGTTTACTCTCTCAGAGTTAGTGAAACAGTAGAAAACTCAGGATATTTTGCAGGTCACTGGCTGTTTCTTACAAAGGTATTTGTTTGTGTGCTGAAGAGAGATATGTGAACAAACACACCAGTGAATATAAATTATATTTACTGAAGAGACTGTTTTGTCTTCTGATTTGCTACCAAAGTAACTACAAACTTCCTTACAGCACACAGAGAGATGACATAGCACAGTGTGTTCTGTAAGTCACTTCTAATTCCCATCAACTCCAGAACTACATTACAAATTGCTGGGGTGAATTAAGTTTCCAGCTATCACAGTCTTATGTAATTTCCTGAGACACTTGCATAGCTGCTCATGAGAAATCTGTTGTAACAAACAATAACCTGAGTAAAAATAATATAAGGATTGTAAAAACAGGCAAAAATATAATGTAAATTAAAACAGTAAGGTTAAGTCTCTCAACAGGAGGAGTGAGCAGGATTCAGTATCACTGAGCTCTGATAGCTGCTACCTTAACAACAGTTTGGGATTAAACACAAGAGCACAAAATTCAGAAATATTACTTCAAACACTAACAGACTTCTATTTTCACACAGCAAAGAGAGGTTCACTGTTTTTAATAAAAATTAAGACCTTTTTTGTCCACAATTATCTGTATTTTCAGGTGTCTCTGTTTCACTGCCTGACAGAACATTTCTGATGTAGCACAAGTTCTACTTCTTAGGGCTTGCTCCACAGGTACTTTATTCATGGGGAGTGGATCTATCCCTGGAGTGTTTGACTTCTGCAATGGAAGAATACTTAAGGGTTTTGTTTGTTTGTAAATAAGCTCAATATAGTTTCAAAATGGGTGTGAACTTGATACTTGTGTTTGTCAAACGTGTAGGAAAAAAGTTGTGTCACCAAGACTCGGAAGCCCGAAGTGGTGGATCTGAGACACAGGAGCACAGTGTAGCTCTCAATAAGCAGCCATTTGCATAAGAAAGCACACATTTGACAATACACCGTAAGAGGCAAAGTTACAAACATCAATATTCCCCTTCTCATGTCAGTGCAAAGCATCTCACTCCTCCTGCAGCAGAGTTGTGTGGAGCTCCATGTGCTTTGGCCTGCCTGTACTTTGCCTCCCCCGACATGGTGTGCTCATGGGAAAAGCATTTCCTCCTGAGATCTTCAATTCCTTCTGCTCTCATCCCCATCTTTTCTCCAGGGAAAATATACTGAGCGCACTAATGCTCATGCACAGCAATGGCGCTTTGAAGACTTGCACAAAGGACAACATTAAAAATAAGGCATGATCAAGAGGGATGATGTCATTCAGAGAGAATGAAACTTAAATGGGAACTTCAGGATGCCATTTACACATTCAACTTCAAAGTGACTTAAAGAAAATCCTACAATACCAAAATGGGAGAATGATACATAAGTAAGGAATTCTTAATGGAGATAATAGCCACAGCAAAAGGTTGAAAACAAACCCCACATTAAACAAATTCTCACACAATTTGAAAGTACAATAAAGAATTATTTCACTGAAATAGAAATATATTTGAAGACTACCTGGCTACAGTAAGCAAGTTTACATCAATGACAGTTATTGACCATAAGGACTCTCCTGGCAGAAATAAAGGCATTTAATAATGTCCTTAAAGGAGTTTATTTCTTCCTGGTATTATAGTGACACCAGAGTCAGGTGAAAATTCATAAGAAGTACTGTGTTATGCTAAATTTTGATGTTCTGGGATATATATAGATATATGGTACCAGAAGAACTGGCTTCCTAAATAATGCCATATAACTGCATTTGGGTATGACAGAGGCAAGGCTGCTGCCAGGCTCCCTTTACTATTGTGCCATGAGGCAGAGACAATGGACTGTAATACATTTATTTTGTGAGGCCTCTTCAGAGAGCACTTGTCATTAAACCCCTGGAGAAACTTCTGCTGCCCTTGCCTAAATCCATAAAGAATAATTGGACTTTTTACTGTAATGGAGTTAGATTGTTCTTTTAAAACTCATTACAGAAAAGTGGTGGCCAGTAGGAAGAAATTAGAGAATGTCACTATATCTCCTTGAAATATGGATTTATAAATAGGGTCTGTGGAAGAACCAGACACGTAAATCTCCAGAGCGTAGAAGTGTAGGACAGACAGAGCAGCAAGGGGTTTGCAGAGTGTTTCTTCTCAATTAGTAAGGAAACTGAGTGGTAAATCCACTTTAAAAGCAGCTTTCTCTCGGACAAAACAGAAGATGAGCATCATCATTGCCCAGAAGTTTCTGACATCTCCAATTTCTTTATTCCCAACGCTTTCTAGAGAGATGTGAAGTCTGGGCTGCTGCAGGAATTTACAGCAATCTAGGCCAGTCCTTTGGCAGCACCCAAGACTCTTGCATTAAACTAGCAGCTGACAAAAGTTTTCCCAGCCCCCAAGTAGTGGATTCCCATCATTTTCTGAGCCCAGTAACTGCTTCTGAGCACTGTGCTGCTGTTACCTGCTGATGCCACGACAAGACTATGCCCTTGACAGCTTTTATTTTAAACTTTATTAGGCTTGCATGCCTGCATAAAGACAGGTTATATTTACTTCTCTAACTGAAACTGGCAGCTCTTGTTTATATAAAACAGAGACAGAACCACTCTGGGTCAACTCAATCCACCCACTGTTTGAAAAAGACCTTTAGACTTCATTTCATTGTAGACAGCACTCTTTTTTTAACCCTGCGAGTTGTCTTTACTTTTCTACCTCCCATTCTTCTGTTTGGAAAACAACTTAATTCAGATTCCCACATTCCCCATGTTAATTATCAATTAAGTATATATTTGAAGTTAAGCAGTAGATACATAAAGCCCAGAACCAGGGCCAACATTTGTGCCAGACAAATCATATAATCTATACATACCAATAAATATTCAACAAAGAAGGTAATTTTAATGATTTAAATAAAAAAGTTATTTTAAAAGTACCATTAAATAAATGTCATCAAAATATTATTATGCAGGTTAATTTTCCTGGTGCCTTTGTTTAGGAAATTCCCATCAACTAAAAAGAATGGTAATTTCACCATAGGCAAAGGAGAACAGTCGTTAAGTGAGTGCTAATGAATTTCTCCTTTATTAAAATATTTTCAAACTAGAAACTGTCATCTCAGCTCATTATAGCAGTAATTGTGTTTACTCACTTATTTACTCAGCAATAGCTAAGGTACTTACTGGAATTATTTCAATACACAGCAGAATGGAGTTGGATGGCAGCAAAGGGGACAGTGAAGAGCTTGCAAATTTAATTTGCTAACTACATGCAAACTATTAAAGACAAACAATTGCTTTCTTCATTTTATTTTGATCTACAGGTGCAAATACAACATGGCTCAGGACATTTGCCTTCAGCCATTTTTTGTTCTGTGATAGTGAGCACTTCTCACCCTGGCCCATGTTCTTTCTCTACTGCCCACGCAGCAGTGACAATAGCCAGGTATCCACACAGTTTAAGTCCTCATTCCTCCATCCTCTACTAGCATTCTTGAGGTCAGATATTAACCTATAAAGTCATCATTCAACACAAGGAAAAGATTGCTGAATCAATAGTGAAAGTTTTGGGAGATTTTTCAGACTGTAAAAAAGACAAAAACTTAAATCTCAGTATTCTCCTTTAGGTATTGCGGATATTTCGAGAATTACTGCTGATAGTGTATTGGGCATCAGCAGAGTTCTCATAAAACTGGCCCTGAAAGAAAGTGCAGAATTGTGCCACTGAGTGCAAGTGGATGTTGCTCAACGTGTGTGCCTGCAGAGTTCCCTGCACAAAACACACTGCACCTATTGTGGCGTTTTAATGCTGCATTAGCACTGAGATCTGTGAGTTAAGCAACAGGGTGAATAAAAAACATAGCATTTGTCCTACGAGTCCTCTCCTATAAATGAACAGCAAAATTCATGTCCGTGAGACTCAGGCGGGACATCACAACATGACTCAGCTCAGTTTTCACAACATTTTATTCCGAAGAATCCTGTTTTCAAATAGAACAAAACTGTCTTATTCATCATCCAAAAGTACAGTGTAACTGAAATCCTACAGTCATCTATATGTTCTTGAAATTAGTATTGTATAGGTAAGGTAATTTTTGCGTCAAAGAGCATTTTAAAAGCTATTTGTATGAAGTTGTCATAAAACAGACCCAATACAGACAATTCTGTGACATCAACTGCTTCCTGGGATCACTTCTGGTGGAAAATGTTGCCAATTTCATGCACAAATATACAACTACAATTCACTAGAATTCTCAAGGTAAAATTCCTTATGGAGTTAAGGCCAATATTTTCCAAATAAGAAAATTTAACAAAGGTCATGACCTAATTTAGGAAAGACCTTTAATATCCGCTAGAGCATCAGCAACAGAAAGCAACAATATCTTTGAAAGGCTGCTCTGTACTTCCAATTATTGTTTTATATTTGAAGCACTTGTGGATGATGGAGACAAGTATTATTGATGAAGTGTGGGTAATTTTTTCTGAGCTCAGTTTTCCAGCTATCTTTGAATTCCAGCCTCCTTAAGAGTGCCAGCATGGAATCCACTGTGTGATGGGGATGAAGGCTAGAACAACATCTCAAAAACAGCTACATGCTTGAGGGTGCTTCCTGTATTGTGTATTAGTTGGAAAGTTTTAAATAAAATTCCTTTTAACCTACATATTATTATCAAGGATCACAATTTCTGCAAGCAGATTGACAAAAATGCAAAATGTAAGTTCTTCACACCAACCTTTTATGGAGTCTTTCTAAAAATATAATTAGCTAAAAGGACAAGTTAGAAATCGTGTTAATATTAATTGTAGCAGATGGAATTTTGAGGGGAAGCAGAAAGGCTAATTTTAATTTCTTATTTAAAAATAGAGCTGTACCAGCTGCAAGTTATTCCCAGCCAACTTGTATTCACTGAAAACGAAAAAAAGACTGTCAAGCTCATGGGTAGCCAACATCCTTGCTCACAAATCTAGAGGCAGCAGTATAGGATTTCTGAACTTGTGATGCATTGCACACAAACCCTTCTCCCAGAACAGGATGGCTGTGTTAAACAGTGTCAAATCTTAAAGAGATTTATTCCGAGGATAAGAATTTACAGCACTTGTCACCATAGGTGATATCCCCAAAGCTGTGCAGAATATTGGCAATTAGGCTACTCTGTAGTCATATCTGTGAGCAGAAAATGTGCTTGTTACCCAATAAAGGTCTGCTTGGTATAAATAATTCTAGCAGTTATAAGTGCTGATTTGCTTTAGAAACATGGAGCCTGATCTGGCTTCAAATTCTTCAGACTTCTGGAGGATTTGAAGGTGCTTTTTTGGTTCATCAGTTAGCTGCTTTAACCAGATTAACTGATCTATTATCATTTTTTGGGCAAAAATCCTCTTTTACCTTTCAAATTTCTAGATATGCACGTACCAGCAGTAGCTGCCTTATCAGAGGCAAACCTTTCCTGCTGAAGTACATTTCATTTCTGGGAGTGATTCGTGGTATCCATTCAAACTCAGTTACTTCTGAAGTTTGTCTAACTCTGTGCTATTCAATAGTTAGTTTTGACATTTCTCCTACTAAATTAAGGGGTGTCTCACCTCTCTGAAGGCACAAATGCCATTTTAGCAGATCAGGTGCCACCTCCAGCAGCTGACTAGCCCACTAACGACTCACTGTCCTTAAACTTCCCCCACATGGTGACTCAGTTCATGCATTTCAGTGTAAAGCACCTCTAGTTACAGAATCTCCTATTATACATCTGCTCATAAATTGATTAAAAATGCTTCAAAGAGACTCATTCAATGGATTAATGCATGCAGGTCATTACTGACTGTTAACTGAGATCTGAACTGATAGAAATTAATTGCTTCAGGATTAAATTAGCTCATGCTAAGGGATTCTCACAACTTTTGAAGGAAAATGCAAGAGCATCACAATTTCCTCATCTCCAAAGCCTGCTTTGAACTTCTCTACTCTTTTTAGAAGGCCTTGTAGACAAAATAAGTTCCTAGTTGCATAAACTCTGGTGTTGGGCATTTCCAGGGACTGCAATTTTTCTTGTATCATTTTCAGGTTTTATTCGTGAGTGAACCACATTCAATGTAGCCTGGCTGTGCTGCCAAGAGAGATGTCCTTTCTTCAGGAAGATGAGAGGTTAATGCCATTTTATCTGCATAACAAAATGTAAATTTCCCAGTTTATCTAGTTATATGTATGATTCAACTAAGCAGGGAGTCCTTACAGTGGTACCAGCAATTTTATTGTTACTAAGAACTCTCATTTGAGTGTTGCTCATGGGATTCCAAGGGTTAAGCATTGCTTTTTGTGTACATTATGGAATTCCTTGCTATCTCATGTTGCAGCCTTAAAATCCAATTGTACGTCACTATCAACTATTTAACTTTTCTTATCTAGGGTTATTTGAAGCCTGCTTTCTAAACAAAAATATGGTTAAAGAGGTGGGCAAGATCAAGACAGGTGTAATAGCACTATATTCTCATGTCTTAGCCCCAGCTGATATCAAACATACTAGTTTTATATAATAGTGCTTTTTATCTATACTTGCAGTTTAGCACTAGTTGAAACAGGGTTAACTAATTTAATAAGTATCTGATCATGTCCAAAATAATTGTTCAGAGGTATGAGGGGAGAGAAGAAGATGAATATGTATATATGGGTATATATATCTATTTGTCTACAAATACACATATTTGAAATATTCTTTGCTGTGTTTTTCCTTTAAAAGTTTAAGTTTATTGACTTTAAATTCTTTATTAATTCAAAACGAGATCAGAATAACTTAGAGCTCCTTAAATTTTGAATTAAAACAAAATTTTACTTCAAAATGGCACATGGCAAATTCAGGCTGACACTAATCACTACGGACAGGCAGCTTTCTTTTAGATTTACAATCATATCCTTACTACAACATCAGAAGAGGAACTAAGAAAGCAGCCTATTCTTACTGCAAAACCCAGAAGAGCATAAATGTTCTGGCAATAAAGCCCTTTTTAACACAGAAAATATAAACAGTGTTTCCCTAATCCTTGTCAAAGGAAAAAATAATGTCAAGTACTTAGAGTGAACCTAATATTTGCATAACTTCATTAAATTGGCAGATACTCCTTTTAAAACTCCATTTAGCGATCATTCGTTGGAGGTGAAATACATTAAGCACTTGTGGAAAAGGGTTTAGCTGCTAAATCTAAAATCTAGGTTAAAAATGCAGAGTGCCCACTTCTTGTACCACATGGTAGGGGTATGCAGCAGCTTAAATGTGAGCCCTGAATCCTTAAAGGACCTCGAGGATACAGTCTTGGAACTACAGCAAGAATAAGAACTGCTGATTCATTTTTTCTCTCCCTCTCCCCTGACATGTATATATAAATATATATTGATTTCTCATATATGTGTATATATATATATATATGTATAAAGTCAGAATTTACATCTTTTCCCATCAGACAGGGAAAAAAGTTGTAATCCTCAACCTCAGTTTAGTATTTGCATTTTTACTGACAGCAACAACCTAATCCTTCTGAATGCAGGGAGATGAGTTTCACTGACTGCACTGCCATATGGCCATTAGTGAGTCATGGAAGTGGGGGAGAGAGAATGGACTGGAGGCAAAAAGAGGTCTCCTTATGTTTTTAGGGTCGGGTTTTTTTGCTATCACTAAAAATTTGCCATAACACCGTCACTTTACAGTCTGCTATGTCTTCCCTTTAATGCTGCACAGCACAGGCATTCTTGGAGTCATAACATGTTCTATGATGTGTGACCTTTCATTAGCTTTATTTAGAGATTTTTGTTCTTATTACCCTTAAAGAACAGCCCTTCAATGGCCAGAATGTATTGGCTAGTAGAAATTTATTAGCACAATTATGCTATGCTAATGTAGCTTGCATGATTTTCCATTTCACTTTTTATTCCTGATGTGCCTATCTTGCCCCTAATGGGGGAAATTTAACTGACTATGGGTGTCTTCTGGGCAATAAACTGATTTCTCACAAGACAAACAAATCACAACAGAATTAATTTAACACTTCATTAGAACTTTGGCCCTTTATACTTGTTAGAAAAGCCTATCCGGATTGCTTATAAAGTGAAACAGAGATGTACAATCCTGTCTGTAACAAAACTCCTGTTATTGAGGAGTGGAATTCACCTCTCATCACTGGCTTCTAAAATTTCAGCGTCTGGCAAAACTAATCAAAGCTTTTTTCCTTCTGTAGAAAGAAATTAAGTACTTCCAGAGTGTGACTGCACACATGTTATGGAAGACATTTGAAATAGCTGGGATT
>WEKY01049508.1:0-11474 GCA_013390045.1 Picathartes gymnocephalus
ATATTGAAAAAATATTTTTGAGGCCTTTTTATGCACTCAAAACAAAACAACACAAAGTTTTAAAGAAAAAAATACCCAAAAATTCACTAAATTTAACCTGTTCAATTGACTACAATAACTGGATCAAAATACTCCTCATTTGTACTTTTCTATTAACTATAAATGCAAGTCTAGTGAGCAATAATTAACCTCTATAAGAAATATTTGGAGTCCATACCTGACAATACAAGACCAAATATAATATATCTCTACCTTAAGGCCTAGTTTCACTTCTTTAAGTTTTGCATGCTTTTCAGGGTAGACTTCTAAAAATTCTTTGAAGGTGATTTTTATTTTCTCATGGCTTTGTGATCTGCTTGCCTTCCCTAGAAAAGTTCAACAAAATAATTTTGGAATTACCACCTTAAAATTTGCAAGAATTTTAACAATCTTTTTTTATACTTTAATGATCATAAAACCTTTGAAAGACAATATACAGTTTAAAGAATATCTTTCTGTAGATTTAGAATTGACCTGCTTTGTGGTTATGCAATGGAATGAGTCTTCATGATTTGCAAATGCCAGGAGGTTTCCACTTCTGATGCACAGTCACACTTCTCGGCAATCAGACACAATAATGAATAGCATATTTTCATCACTCTGTCAATGCATTCCACAAGGGAAGTGAAAGTTAATATTCCTATTTTAAACAGAAAGAAACTGTAATAAAAACTCCATCAAGGCAGCAGAGTTGCCCAGGTCCTCAGCCTGGACTGTGGACCCAGGGCAGCAGTCCATATCTGAACACTTCATGGCACACTTGTTCCCCGGAACTCTGGGTTCCTCACTGTGTTCCTCCCACACTGAGGGATCTCAGTAACATGCAATGCTCACATGGTGTTCGGAGCTTTGCAAGAACTTCCCTGGATTTACCTGCATGATAGTAATACACTTGGGTTCATAGAGTGCAGCACCCCTGCAGCCTCAGTTTAATTTTGGACAACCCAGAAAGGGCATGTGTAAGTTAATAATTTTCAAAAAGCAGTTTTTGGTTATTGCTTTTTTTTTTTTTTTTTAAATATGTTATGTTCAGGGTTCTTTCAAAGAAAATTTTTTAGACCTAAAGGCAAAGTACCTCATCAATTCAAGGCAGACATGTCTCTGGCAAAGTATCACACCCAGAATAGAGTTCCCAGCAAGAGCGATCTATTCTACCCATCTCAGTGCTCACTGTATGCACATGTGACCTGATGCAGACTTCGCTGCACAACACTGTAAATCAAAGAAGACAGTGGGTGCTCTAGGACAGGAAGGGTTGTTTTGAGTGAACACCTCTTCCTGACTGAAGGGAGGTGAGCAATCAGAACTTTGTCTAGAAGAACAATTTTGCTCATTCAAATAAATGCACCCTCCAGGCTATTGTAACTTCTGCCAGGAACTGATTCATCCATGGACAGGCTTTTGAATCTGGGTAATGAAATTGCAATGAAAAGAGAGAAGCCTCAGTGTTTTTCACAAAAAGAGAGGCTTTTTCCAGGTTTGTCCTTCTCCCATTCTCTTTTTGGAAAAGAGCATTATGCCATGGAACAGCTATTGAACTTGTTAATAGAATTAGACAGATGTCTCCAGACAGGACTTTCTTTTTCTTCTTTTAATCATAAAGCATATTTTTTTTTAAATTAAATACATTTCCAAAATAGGCATAGTGTTGCAGGTAAAAGCTGATAAAAAGGAAAGACCCTGCTCCAAAATTTGATAGTGTTGAAAAAAATTTTGAAAATTTCAATAATTTATTTAGGTCCAACGATGCACTTGTACAATTAAAATCTGTAAATCTTACAAAAATTATTTCTGGAATCAGACCATTGTTGACTACGATGAATAAAACATGGACACAAAGGTATGCTTTGTCCGAAATAAGTGAGTATACATTATCAAATAAAGAAAGGTATCCTTTTCACATCTAGAAGAGAACCAAAGGACTGATAAATACTTTTAAAATCTTTGTTCTGTGTAAAAAATGTTGTGTTAATCCTGATGGAAAAATCTCATTATCCTCAATACCAAGGAAAGAGGAACAACATAATAAAACCTGTAAAGAGAATACAATATGCAGGCATTTCATCATCACAAGGGCAATGATTCATTTGGAACACAAATTAATTTTTGACTCATGGAAAACCAATATGCTTTGCTTTTAATGTTGTAAACTACATTACTCAAAACAATAATCATATTTTACATTTTGATGAAGTTTCTCACCTGAGTTTTACAATTGTGGCATGTGGAGGGGAGTGGGAAGTGTAATGTGCATACCAAGACTGTAAGGTCTATGAGAGAAGAGCCTTGTTATCCTTTCTGATAATTATTGTAGTGGGATTCTCTGTCACTAGAAGGACATTTTAAGTCATACCAAGCATTGGAGCACTTCAAAATGATCATTGAAAATTGGTCATTATTATATTCGCATTCCTTGTAAGGGAAGTCAAGCTTGAAGAATTAATTTTCTAAAGCTTTCAGTCATTTGATTCTGCCTAAAGAGATTCAGTTAAGAGCACATTCACATAAGGATGTGTCCAGGCACACTCAGCACACAAACATTCCAAAGGATGTTTTAATTCCACTGGTCAAGTATGTGGAAGTAAGTGCTCTGTATGTGTCTCATTTTCACAGCCCAGTGGCAATACCACAATCCGTCTTGGGCAAGTCTCAGCTGGTACACAAGCAAATACTAATTTTCAATGTGAAGACAAGCTGCCAGTTACAGCATTTCCTAAACACCTTTAGACTCCTCTCACATTTCAAAAGAGGAATGGCTGAGCAGCAAGGAGCTGTGGAACAATCTGATGTCCTCTCCAGGGACTTTATCAGTTCCCCATGCAATGCTTCAATGGCCACTTCTACTGTCCAAGTTCAGTAGATTTCAGAAACACAGCAAAGAAACTGAAGGCAATGTCATGAAGCTTGAAAAACAGGAAAGTTACTTAGGTCATCCATGCACTGGGCAGCTGTAATGACTCACAAATCTTCATTGCTTTGTTTACCAGGAAAGTGGATACCTCAGGGAGCTTAAGTCTGACACACGCAACTTTTGGAAGTAATGAGCCACTGTACAACTCAAGAAGGCTCTTGTTGCTTCTGAAAAAAATCCCTTATATATACAAACATGCAATTTCAGTGTCCCAGTGTCTAGGACACTCTGACACTTAAAGAAGAGAGACAGAGAACCTTCTCCATTCGTTCTCCAAGCTCTAGGAAAGCAAATCGCAGCAGAAGTTTCTCTGTAAAGTGACTAATAGAAAGAGTGTCTGACATGACATGGGCATAAGTGTATAGGATTTATTAATTGTTATTAAGTACTGTCATCACTGACCCATAATATTTAGGTCACACACACAGTCCTAGCAGTCTCAGAATACTGGTGCTACCTTTCTTTTATTCATATTTTATAGCTAGACTCTAAACACAGATCTGATATTAAAATTGTAGAGTCTGTAAGTTAAGTTGTTCATAATAATTTCTTCCCCAGGGAACATTTCTTGAACCATATTTACTCTATTTGTACAATCTCTGAATTTACAGGAATGTTTATTTAGCTCTTGACAGAACAAGTTATAACCCTGGATTTGAATTCTCAAAAGGAAAATTATTTGGTGGAACCTTCCTGCTCTCCTACTTTATTCCATCAGAAAAATAATTTTAACAAAATTTGATACCATCTTTATTCTTGACTTTTAATTTACTGTTGCTTTTCTCTTCCTATATTTAAAGAATGGAAAGAAAGGGAATATATTTCATTATAATACTGTGATATTTCAAAATACAGTTTTAATACTTCACCACAGATTTACATCCATTACTAATTTCATAAAAGTTTCTTTTTTTTGGTAACAGACTTAATTTTCAAAAATTACTTTTTCCATATATTGATGAATGCTAATCAGAGAGGAGAGCATTTAAACTACATTTTCTGTCATGGAAGGGAACTAATTGAATGGTATTTAAAACCCTGATAATGAACTATCATTTTCATGTAAATTAGTGGTAATGACACACATGTGAAGCTAATATTTAAAAAGCATACATTATAATACCATGAAATTTCTACTTCCCAATTAAAAAAACCAGAATTATATATTTCTCTTGCAGGGAAGGAAAAAAACTTTCGGTAACAGCTTCACCATATTTCATATTACATATTAACTCTTACTTACCTATATATGCCTTAAAACTTCTGAGTAATCTATAGATTTATTCAGTTCAAAATATAAAATACCATTCAACATCTCAGACAAGAACTGATTCCTCTGGGCTTATCCTTTTTGATGAGTGTCTGATTTTGTCTCCAGACACTTCTGGTAGAATCATGGGCCTAATAATATATTTCACAAAATTCTCCATGGATTTCAATGAATCTAAGTATGTTAATTGCCAACCTGTTGATTCCCTCTTAGAAAAAAACCCAAAACTATTCTGTGTCACTGCCATGACTATGGATCTCAACCCATCAGCGATCTCATCTTTGGCAGGAATCATGTCCCAGCCACGGCAGGCTACCTGACTGCTGTGAAATTAAACAGGTGCATAGTGGTGCCTTCCCAGTCTTAGCCAAAGCAGCTCTGAAGGAGTGCGAGATAAATCACCGCAAGTGAAAGTCAAGGTGAGACACCTTGTTTAGGACAACAAAAGAAAGACTCACGGAGAGTGGATAAAAACTGGGCTATCCAACATTATCTGAGCCAAAGGAATAGAATTAAGCGCTATGAATTCACGACGTTACCTGTTGGTAGAGGTGATGTATGGTGCTGGAGCCTTTAGTCCTTTTTTGTCAGGAAGTAAGGAAGTAAAATACATCCTACTATAGCACCGTTATTTCCAGTCAGAGGTGTGACTTTTGTGCCTAACACTTTGAGGGTTGTGTTTTTAAGAAAAGAAAGGAATACATTTTTGGCCAGATAAGACTCTTGTAAGTGCCTGTATCAGGCAGGGTAATTTTATAAACTGTTTTACATGGGCACAATTATCTTTTTTGATCTTAAAATAACAGCACTATAAAACAAAGCAACTCTTTCTCCTTCCTCCTGTGGCAGCTGAAGGACACCTGGTAGTTATCTGTACAGAAATGAAATATTTTATACGTACCTTTGCCCTGCTTCTGGTTAGCTAGGGAACAGTGTTGCATTTTTCTTAGCATGACTGTGGGGAGATAAAAGATGTTTACGATTTTAGGACATTATGCACCAATTATTCAGAGACTATAAGTGAAAATGTTCATCTGAGAGTATTTTATAGGTTATGAATGTCACAGAAATTACCCATTTAGATAATAGTGGAAATAGACTGATTACAGCAGCAGAATGATGTTTTTAAATCCTCTCACATTTTACATCCTTACCATGGACTATTGAGAACTCTGCAATGATCACTGAAAGAGGGTGCCAAACATATCCAAACATATCTAGGTCATATATCATGACCTACACATACTCTCAGGAATGTTAACAAGTACAGCATCTTACTGAATGGCTCGGGTGTTTCCAAAGCAGGATGGAAACAACAGTAACTACAGGAGGCCTACAAATAGGGATGAGGGTGAGTGAAGAGGAATTCAAAAAGACTGAGGGACACTATAGTCCACCTCAGGCTCTAACAGAAAGGTTGCAATACTCATGATGGGGATTCTGTGATGTGATGATTTGATAATTAGCTAAGCACTTATTTCCCCACCCACCCTTCCACAACCCACACTAACTGGCACTGCAATTGCATCCATTCTTGATCATATTCCCCAATAGCCTATATCAGGAATGAAAAATGCCATTGTGTTTGAGAAGATCTGCACCTGCTTCTATTAGTGGTTTCTAAAATGTTTCTTTTCCCTTCCTATAAGCAGGTGGTTACCATCTACAGAGAAGTACTATCATTTCTAGTTGTACATTCTCTTTCTTCCATATCCTGTAGGGATAAAATTAAAATGGAAGGAAATCCATTATCTTCGGAGAGAAAGGGGTTTTTTTCTGTTTGGGTCTTTTTTCAGGTCCTAGAGAGACACTGCTACAGTGTTTTAAAGTGATTTGTATCTAGTTGATCATTTGAAACTGTCTCTTCGTTGCCTTAGACAAAACATCCCTGGATGCTGGCCTCAATATATTTATATCATGAGCTAACACTTCATCCTCTCTCTCACAGTCATGTGTCTTAACACAAGGCATGTACTCACAGCACAGTTACTCTCATGAAGAACTTTTCAGACTTTTGGCAGGACGCTCAAGGACAGGGATATAGAACTTGGGAGAGTAGTTTTATACTCCACAGAAAGGAAATGCAGAAAGTTGCCCAGCAGAAAAGGACTGAGGGTGCTGGTGGCAGCAGCTGAACATGAGCCAGGGTGTGCCCAGGTGGCCAAGAAGGCCAATGGCATCCTGGCCTGGATCAGCCATAGTGTGGCCAGCAGGGCCAGGGCAGGGATTGTCCCCCTGTGCTGGGCACTGGTGAGGCCACAGCTCGAGTGCTGTGTCCAGTTCTGGGCCCCTCACTGCAAGGAAGACACTGAGGGGCTGGAGGGAGTCCAGAGAAGGGCAGGGGAGCTGGGGAAGGGTCTGGAGCACCAGTCCTGTGAGGAGCAGCTGAGGGAGCTGGGGGTGTTTGGCCTGGAGAAAAGGAGGCTTGGTGGGGAATTTACTAGTTTCTACAACTGCAGGAAAGGAGGTTGTGGCCAGGTGGGTATCAGTCTCTTCTCCCAGGCAAAAAGCAATAGAACAAGAGGACATGTCCTCAAGCTGTGCCAGGGGAACGTTTAGATTGGACATGAGGAAGAAATTCTTCACAAAAAGAGTGCTTAATATTGGAATGGTCTGCCCATGGAAGTGATAAAGTCACTATCCCTGGAGATGTTTAAGTAAAGACTGGATGTATCATTTGGTGCCATGATCTATTTGACATGGTGGTGTTCTATCATAGGTTAGACTCGATGATCTTAAGAGGTTTTTTCAACCTAAATGATTATGTGAAATTCTCCTAAAAGTTGACTGAAAATTAGCCTATATTATTCTAGGTATGAACAAAAGAAAGTGTCAGTTTCAGGTGTTTTTTGGTGAAAATTGCAGAATCATTTATGTTGGAAAAGTTCTGTGAAATTATTTGTCCAACCTATGACTGATCACCACCTTGTCAACCAGACCACAGCATGAAGTGCCACATCCAGTTTTTTCATGAGCACTTCCAGGGATGGTGACTCCACCACTTCTGTGAGCAACCCATTCCAAAGTTTAACAACTCTTTCCATGAAGAAATTCTTCCCGACGTCCAGCCTGAACCATCCCTGGAATAGCTTGAGTCTTTGTGCTCTTGTCCTGCCCTTTTCAGTCCAAAAATCACAGACAAAACCAGGAGGCAGCTTTTCAAAACTCAGCTGACAGGCCGAAGTAAAAATGTTTGTAAACAAACCCTGTCCATTTTTATGTATAGTAGCTAAGCCTCTTGAACCCTCTTCCTAAGCTGTTCTAACAAAGAATGAGTCCTGACGCAACTTCAGCAGATAAGCCACGAGATAAGAGTGCTCTCGGAGCAGCTGACCTTTTCAGAGAGCTAGTCAGCCGGAAGATGAGGAGTTATGTAGCCCATTCACATCTGCAGGGTTAATGTGATTTTCATACACCAGCCTGTATTAGAGAAAGATGCAAAACAATGATGTGTCTTAGCAACTGTAATTTGAGCCTGACTACATATAAATGTATCCTGAGTTTTACAGCAATCTCTCTTGGTTTTGTAGTGGGCAGTGTCATAAAAGGGAATACATTTGGGCTGGGTCTTTGGATCAGTATTTTAAGATTTTTTGTTGTTTTTTTTTAACAGATAGCACCAACCATTTAAAATATGTGCATACATCAAGCACACATGTATACACACACACACATATTTGAGCCTTTGCACAATATTTAAAGGATAAAAACCATACTGAAATGTTTAGCTGTACCTTTTTTTATTGACACAGCCTTCCTGTTCCTATGACTAGTTTCCTCTAAGGAAAATGTGACGTGTTGGATGATTTCCCATTTTCTGTTCAGACAGGAAGTATACAGGCCAACCAGCATTTGGATTTTCTGCTAATCTTTGGTCACTGAAGAACACCTGCAGCCTAACTGTTAGCTTTTTCTGGTACTCAAGGTCTCTATCAAAACACATTGTTCAACAAAGGAAAAAGTTGACATTATACCACCTGGGAATACAGGGAAAACCCTAATTTTTATGTAGCAGCACAAAAGAGTCACAGAGAGTAGAAGAGAATCACAGAAACAGAGAATCATAGAATTATTTGGGTTGGATGGGAATTCTAAAGGTCATCTTGTTCAAACTCCCTGAAATGAGCAGGGACATCTTCAACTCAATCAGGTTGCTCAGAGCAGTCATACCTTGAGTTTTTCCAGGCACGTGGCATAGAATAACAAAAGAAGTCTGTTTGTTCTTCCTTACCTAGGAAGACAAAAAGTCTTAAAATACTTAAGGACATTATATTGTACTTTCATTACAGTCACAGCAACAGTAACACTACCGCTGCAATCTGCAAGAAGAAAGCAGGAGGGAACAAAATTTCCCTCCCACTTTTTATTTCATCACTGGGTTGTGTAGTGTTGCACATGTTAAAACAACATATCTCATTAGCTTTTTGATACAAGGAGATGCTATTGACATGATCAAACTACAAACAAATCCGGGGAAAATGAGCAGGTACCTAGGAATTCCCAGAACACCTCCACAAATGATTGCGCACCACAGAGGATGAAATATTCTCTGTTCAAACACTCTGGCAGATGTAGGATTGTGGAGATACCAGTAATATAAAAGAGCACATGTTGATATTACACATTTCAAACCAGTTGACCACATTCCAAAGCAGGAATGTGTCTGGACCACACATTCACTTTACTGCAACTGAATTTCATTCTTGTTGAGGTCATGCTTTTTTTGTCATGCCTTGTCAATATCGTAACATTCAACATCAGCCACTGGTGGTTTTTCTGTCATACTTTACAATCTACAGAGAGACAACTTCCTGGAGTTTTTGTTCTTGGCCTTCATATCTCATGCTATGAATTCATTACATCACTGAGGTTTTTATGACAGTCTGAATCATATTAAAAAGGTAATGCAGCACCTTATTGTAGAATATCAGCACCTGAATGAAAACTTTCAGAAAATCAAACATAGTGTCAGGATTACACTAAAACTAGAAGAAGTAAAATGTTATCAGCAGCTCCAAAGACTCAAAAATGTTTTTCAAACTTCTAGAAATTTAGAGTACATCATAATCATAGAGGTTTTAGTTAAGAGCAAAACAATTGCTTGTTGTTTATTACAGCTTTTTTTTTCTTATCTTACCATGTTGTTATGCTGATATGTCATACAAACATCACTCTTCTATTATTCTTCTACATCTGTATTAAACTAAACATTACTTCCTTTTAGACTCTTTGGTGAAGGTATCGTGCTACCCTCAAATATGGGAAGAAAGAGAGAAGTGAAAGAAAAAAAGTCTCATGTTGCAACAGACTATTTACCCTCTAAGAAGTAACTTTCCCAAATTTTGTTAAGTTTCAGAAGAGTGATTTTTAAATCCATGACATCATTTAATTCAGTTCAGATATTGCATTTTGTTTGGTCTACACTAACATGCGAAGCTGTAGTGACCACATTTTTAAAGTGTGACCTGTTTACCCAAACTTTCCTACAATACATACAGGACCAGGCATTATTTGCTCAAATTTTAGTGACTTTGCAGTCTGGTTGACTCTGACACAGCGGAAGGGCAAATGACATTCAAGTCACACTTCTTTAAGTGAAGCATAAGAACTTTGCGCCATTGCACTTAAGTAGGGTTTAGTATCCTGACAACTTATTTTGCAGTGGTGATGGTGTATTACATTGTGTGGCAAAGGACTATCTAAATCTTTACTGTGTATCTAAATGTTTGAATTGTCCCAGCCTGAGCAGGGAAAGCAAGAGAGAAAAGTACTACATCTGCAGCCTGTACTT
Source organism: Picathartes gymnocephalus (assembly GCA_013390045.1). Taxonomy (NCBI): domain Eukaryota; kingdom Metazoa; phylum Chordata; class Aves; order Passeriformes; family Picathartidae; genus Picathartes; species Picathartes gymnocephalus. Next base: position 10,012 of record WEKY01049508.1, read on the forward strand.
GCCTAATTTCAGGTCCTACACTCTGGTATTTGACTGGTTTTAGAGAATTTATTTTAAAATATTCCCGAAATTAAATATCATTCCAGTGTTGTTGGTTTATTTTTTTCTTTCTTTCCTTCAGCCTTCTTTCTGTAGATGGTTAAGCGTTTCTTGCCTGTTTCTCCCCTCTCCAACAAATAATAAAAAGGAAATGATTATTAAAAATGGTTAACCACCATGAAAAAATTCTTCCAAGGAAGTGTCAAATTAATCAGTACAAATAGTGCACACCACCTAAAAGTGAGAAATAAAGACAAACTGATATAGATTCCATGTAAATGCACTTGGTGCACTGTCTTGTTATGTCTGTCCACTCCTTGCTAATAAATAAGCCTTACATACCCCCATGTGCAATTCTGAGATAATTTACTTCAGCTATTTGTATTAGTATTAGTGACATATTGCAAATATTACCTCTTCAAAAAAGATAGTTGACATTCTCTTAACATTCTTAGGAAATTTTTCTTATTAGTTTTCCTAAACTAAAGGCATTGCTCAAGCAAAGGCAGAACATTTCACGTGTTTCAGAACTGTCACTTGGTTCATATTTACGGTAATGAGGATTTGTCAGTTCTACTTCTTTGCATTAAATTTAACAGTATTTTTTATCCCTTGACAGGCTTGCTCTTAGTTTATCATGTCTGTGACATTTTGCTTCGGTAAACTTCAGTGCAGAGAACCCAGCAGGTTGATACCCAGGGGTTTAATTTCTGTGTTGTTAAGTAAATTGTGAGTACATGAAAACAAGGAACCAAATATTTTAAATGACCCACAATTCCAATTAGTAATTTTTACCATTATTTGTTTTTTAAAGGGAATAATATTCTGTATCCTTTGAATGACTTTTCAGTAACAGATATTAATTGCACACCACAGAAATGTGTACTACATTTTTCAATATCTATCACCCTGTAGCCATTGTTCAGTGCTTTCTTCTGTTGCAGACAACTGTGAGTAGGTAATTACAATGTCCCATGCAACAGGTTTATGATTGCAAGAAATCTGGTGGAACTAAACACCCTCATCTTTGGAATAGCAGTCCAAAGCTGTATTGTCAATTCCATCATCTTCACACAGTACCTTTGTATAGGAAAAGTTTAATAAACTGTAACACCTTTGAAATACTATTTCACTTGCACAAGTATCATGATTTCCATTTTGCACACTGCTCTACTGGATTTCACAAATTTATTGAAGTGTAATGCACTAGGCTGAAGGATAGAGATCCTTGTTAAAGGCGGGAAAAGAAACTGAAGAATCTCCTATGAGATTTTCAAATACATTCTTACAAGACAATACACAGTAAAATATTTGAGATTTTTTTTGCCAGTTTTTTGTTTGGTTGGTTTGGTTTGGGGGGGGTTGTTTGTTTGTTTGTTTTTGTTTTGTTTTTTCTTTTTTTTTCCCTAGAAAATGAAATACTT
>WEKY01049508.1:11515-35048 GCA_013390045.1 Picathartes gymnocephalus
AAAAAAAAAAAAAAAAGAAGACGAAAGATATTTTTTGCCAAAGTCTCCAGATCACTTAGTATGATGAGGTGGTATCTGATGAAAAAAAAAGAAACTACTTAGTGGAGGCATAACAGAAATATCCCAGCTTAAGAGGAAAAGATAATGAGAATAACATATGTAGACACCAAAGGTCTTCTAAATTCCTGGACTAAGAACTGCATCACTTGGAAGTTTAGATGTATATTTTTCCCCCACTGCACCTAACTTTTATGAGAATTCCTGAAGGCAGAGCGAAGCTTTTCCATCGTTTATGTTCCAGACTTGCTTTTACCAGTGTGAAAGTAACAGAATTCCCTATCCTCCTATAGAAATGAACTTAAGGAAGACAGATTTCAGCATTGCTATGAAGGCCTGAAGGCAATCTTCTATGTAGATCATATTAATTTTATCTGCTATATCTTGAGGGTTACCTTCTGAAGCAGGTAACATATGTGTGCACCTGTACATCAAAAATACAATCTTGTGCTGGATCCTATATGCTGCGGCTAACTGGAAGATATTACACTTTTAAAAAGCAACAGTAGCAAAGTAAAAGCAGTTCTGCCCAGCCAAAAGGCTGCAAATGTTTAAAGACTGTGCAGCAAGGTGAAAGATTCTGAAACAGATTTTGGATTAGTTCCAGTGTTACTTAATAAACGATACTTTTTATGCACATACAACATTCATGAAACTCTTTGTCCCCTCTCATGCTTCTGGCCCTAAGGACACCAAAGGCCACAGTGAGAGGCTGGAGGTGTCATGTTCTTTTCAGGCTGGGGGCATGCAGTGTACTGCTGATGTTCCCTTCAAAGCCCAAAGCCTTTGCCAAGGACAATGACAAGTCACATTGTCCCATTCCAGGGCCAAGCCCCCCTGCCACATCTGCCCCGTTAGGACGTTGACTGTTTACACACGGCTGGTGTGGTCTGCTTACTGTCTTCACTCAATATAATGCATTTTGACCAAAGAAAAAAAAAAACAACCCAAACAGACTGTACTTAGTGATGACAAAGAAAACTTCACCTGCAGCATCTGACTTCCAGGCTCCAGATGAGAGAGAGGAAACAGGCTGGATATCTTAAAGTAGGATAACCAACAGTAAACCAGCAAAAATGCTTGTGTTGTCTTTAGGAGATGGACAGGTAAATCATGTATCATTATCACTGAGAATTTGCTGAAGGGAAAAAAAAATCTGCCCTGGCACACAACCTGCCTGCTAACTTGGACATTTTGCTGTTCTTCGCCGAGTGTTTTGCTTGTGCAACCCCTCTAAGTTTCCCCTACGTCACTCTTGCAGCCTGTTTCCTGGTCACTTTGGCCTCTGCAGGAAGTTGGCAAACCTCTTCATGTGGATGCTTATGTGTCATAATAAATTGGCCCCTCCCATCCATCCGCCCACCCACCCATTTAATAAATGTGCAGGATTTCCTCCACAGGGAATAGACAGCAAACAAATTGCATGTGGCAGCAATCTCCACATTTCAGTGACCTAGACACTTTCCCCTACTATCACAATGTGACAACCTGCTCACACATAATGGTGTTTTTGCAGCAAAAACACAGCTCACAAAAATCATCTTTCCCAGTTACTACCCCTTGAGCAAATATCATCTTTTCCAGTCATTTTCTCATTCCAGTCATTTTCTCTTGACCATGTGGGGATTGATCCTACAAGTGTGTGATTGATACAACAAGTGTGTTCCAAAGGAATATATTTTCTCTTTATTTCCAATTTCTAATAAACATCCCAGTTTATAGACTTGGAACAGGCAGACACAGACCAATTGCCCTTCCCTCATATTTCTCCCCAGGCTCCAGAATCCACAACTAAAACAAGAATGCATTTATTTCAGTGGATTTTTAACTTAAGAAATGGTTGAAAATTTCAAGATTTATGCTTATGCAGAAGAAAGTTTGTCTAACATTGGATTAATTGGACTATTTTTAGTAAACTATATTTTAGTTAGTTATTTTACTAATGGATATGGGTAATCAATGAAGAAATTAGGCAATTCTAGCACTTTAGTGGCTTCATCCCAAATTAGAGATAAATTATTACAAGTACAAACTCTTCTTCACTATCTATAAAAATCTGGATAGTCTGCAGATCTCTATAATGCAGGCAAGTACGACTCCTGTGTCTCATGTCCTACAGATAAATGGTTAAACAAATACTGAACAAAAGGTTAAACTAAGACCAAGATACAACAAATCAGAGCACATGACTCTTGATTTAACGCTTAGATTTGAGAGCAACAACTAAAATGATTCATTGATAGCAATGCAGCACTTGACCCATTGCCAAGGAAGAGTGGGTGGTCTCTGTCACTGAAAAAAACCTTTTGAAAAGATTCAGTCACTGAGAAGTTGAGCAAAATCCACACAGACTAATGGAATAATGGTGTGTTTTAGGCAGACCTTGCAGATCTATTGCCACTAGTAAGAAGGGTCACAAATGGGCCATTCTTTGGGCTGTATTCCAATGGCTGCAATTCCTGCACATCTCTGTATATTGTAAGTTATATTCATGCAACTGTGACTTTTGCAGTTTTGCAAAATCTGCCCCTTTGGATTTTTGCATTTTATATGCTTATAAATATATTTTTGCTCCTCCTATGTCTAAATTCAGTAACACAGGAAGTTAATTTATAATCTTAAACTGTACTGGCTACCTTATATTCTGCACTGGAAAAATGGAAGTGAAGATAGAGAATCCAGGTCCAGATACCAAATTTTTATTTGACTACCAATCAATGTGGTTCTAAAGGGTGAATCCATAAACTCCTCCTAAAAACAGTCTTCGAAGAGGAAAACTGTCCAAAATGCGCCTTTATATATAGAGCTTTGTAACTAGACTTTTTCAAACATGGAGATAAATAATTTATTATCTAATCATTAACTATTTAATTACCCAGGAACCCAGGAACAAACTCCTTAATAAAATGTTCTAGACTGAAAATACGAGATGCAAATAGAAAAACAGGCAGGAGACTCATTAATCTATAAACAATTAGTATAAAGTAACCATGGTATTGAATATATTCTGCTTTAAATTAATTAGTTCCCTGGATTAGAATAGGAAATAGAAGGATATGTGATGAAGGGAATGTCCTGTAATGAAGGGTGAGTGAAAGTAGAAGACTCAAAAGAATCTTCTACTGTGGGAAAGGGGAAAAAGAAGAATTAGAGATGGACAGAGTCAAAAATATTCGAACATTAATCAATAACTAAACTAAATCAGTCCTGTCACCAGTGAAGAGGAGCTGTTAGGACACCAAACAACTGTATTTACCCTGGTGATATAATTTACTGAAAATTAGTGTTTAAGCTCAAATGACAAATTGTTCAAATATACATTGTTTCAGATTCATCCCAAGCAAATTTCAAGCCAGAGGAAGAGCGCAAAGATACTTCATATGTACTGAGCAGTGTTACTACCCTGCAATGGTCCTGATGGGTCTGATTAAGAAGACTCCTTGCAGAAGAGAGAGGAACAGGTGGGAATTTTCCCTTCCAGAAAACATACAATAGTGAGCTCTGGAATTGAAATGCAAGTATACTCTCACAGACTGCTTAGTAACTGAGCATTGCATTACAGATTTTAGCCTAAATTTGCTTGCTTGGGGCACACATAAGTCCCAGATTTCCAACAGAGAGCTGTCAAGTGAGTAAATTATCATGGAGAGTCCCACGGGAGGAAAGCACATCTTCAATTCTTAAAATATCCAGCCTTCTGCCAAGTCTGTCTTAGTTCTCTTGATGTTTCAGTGAGTAGAAGGGATCCTGGTGGGAGAGACGTGGAAGAAACATGTCTCACAGCAGGCTGGTTTTAAGACTCCAGAAGATGGTGTTATAAAGGTTAAGACAGTGTTTTGACCATTTAGAAAAGTTGTGCTGATAGTCACTTTCAGGCAAGAATACTAAGACCATAGGATAACTTTGAAAGAAATTACCCACTGGGAGGAGAGGAAAAACCAAGATAGGTATAGCTAAAAACAGGGAAAATGAGAAAATGTCTTGATTCCCCTGCAGTTTGACACCATGGAGGAAGTGGATTTAATTTGTCCAAAGTTCTTCTAATCTTTCCCTTTTCAAAGAGTCATAGATTTAACAGTAATTTTTATTGCCTTTTGCTTTTTTGGGTTAGAGTATGAAAAAATAATCAACATTTCAGTTACTTCAGTACATTTTTCAGCATTTTACAGTCCCAGACCCTTAGGATAACAGTTCCCATTTTAAAAAGAAACAGTAGACTCTTCTCAGACTGCAGCCTTTCTTTCTGCTTCAATATGCCAGATCTCATATTTAGTGACCTTCTTAGTATGTTGCAAGACTTTTCTTCCCACATACAACTTATATTTCCAGAGCAGTTGGAACGCTAATAATTACGTATTTTTGTTCCATTATATACTTTTTTCAACCCCACTATCATAAAGCTAATTTTCTGTAATTGCTGGATAATCTGATCTAGCATTACTCAACTCCAACCTTTCTCAGAACTTCATATGAAACCCATTAGTCAGCTAAACTGTTGGAATCCCAGAGCAGCATTATTAAATTCAGTGGCGCTTCTCTTGACTTACAGTAGTTCATGAGGAGGGTCTCATCCGGCATGAAACATCTGAACATTGCTCCTCATCTAGTCTAACCTATTTATTCATTACTACTGCCTCTTAATTTTGGGGTATAATAAGTTGTTCTAAATTATTGTCACTGTGGGTCTTAATTAAGGGGAGCAGTAGTGCTTTGTGTGACAGGAATAAAGGACAACAAAAGGAAGAGGGAAACCTTGAGAGCACGGTGCTGAAGAGAATTATGGGAGGAAGTTTGTGCCAGGAATAACACACTGGTTAGGAGGCCAAGGGCATCTGTGGAGTTTCTGGAACATCTGAAAGAGAAAACACTTCATACTCAAGTGCACCTGTACCATCAAACACAGGTTTTTTTGCTTTTCTTGGAGAAAGGCTCTCTATCTCACTTCCACCACTTTGATTACAATGCCAACAAATGCTTGATTAAACTCAAGAGTTTGTCTCTGAGGGGCTCTCAAAGATGGAAACACTCACATCTTAAACCAAAGAATAGTAACATGGGTGCTAGGATGACGTTTTCTTGGAACTGTGTGTCCAAGTCCTGTTTTCCATTGTGCAGCGTACTCATGTGCTATACACCTGGCACAAAACTATTTCTTTACAGAGTTTTGTTTGTTTGTTTGTTGTTCGTTTATTTCCTTGAACAAGACCAATGTATGGAGAAAGAGCCAAAATAAATGTAAGTCTTTCCTGAGAGATGTGCAAATTTTTAGAGTTTTTAGTTGATTTTAGATGGGAACATCTGCCTTGGACTCATTTTAGTCTTATGAAAGTTGTCACCCTTCCGAAAGGAATTCCTGTTTCCCTTCCTTTCACACACATGTGCGCTGCTTATCAGGTCATCTAGAGGAACACAGAGATCTGCGTGATTAAGAAAAAAAAAGATGGCCTGTCACTCATCATATCCCTCAGATTCAACAGAAAGGAAATTCATTTTAGTGAGCATTGAAACCAAACAATAGCAAGTCTGCAGCTGTTTCAGGGGTCTGATGTCAACAGTGCTAAGCACATTTTTATCTCATTTGAGATTTATTGAAAAAGCAGAGTGCTTGATAAACAGTGGCTGACAAAAACCAAAACAGTTTAGCTCAGCAAGTAAAATGGGATAAGAGGAGAATTGTGCCACATATACTTTACAACCTATCAAATAAATCCATTTATTATTAAATATTAGCTAGCTGAAATATAATTTCTGTTAAGATTTATCCATGGAGTTAAATTTCCTGGTCTGTGGATAAGAATGATAAGTTTAACTTTAAGGAAAATGCCATTTTTTGAGATTTATTGCATTTAAGCGTGTTAGAATTGAGAGCAATTTCATCAATGTTTATTCATCTCTTTTTCTAACAAACCAGTCTCCCCCTCTCAGAGTGATAATGTTCAAAAAAGAAAAAAATGACCGCTTTGAAACTTTCAGGGATAACATTGGAAAGAATTAGTTATAAAATCTTTTTGCTTGCTTTGTAAGAGGCAGTATGATCCAATTGCTTTTTCTATTCTCTACATGGGATCTTCCTGTTTTCTTTAGCTCCCACACTACACTTTTTTTTATCGTCTATAAAAATCCAGATGGCCAAGATTTAGGACAGCCCATGCCTGGTGACTAATGCCTAATGCAGAGGATGTTACGTTGCCTGAAGAATAGGCAACAAGTAAACAATGAAAAGAGTGTTTACACTGTCTGCCAAAAAAAAGAAAGAGAAACTTCTGAAAATTACTTTCACAGCATCCAAATCCCACCCTCCCATTCACAACATTCTGTAACCATCTGAGGATCTTTCAATGCTCTCCAGTACTCCTTAAGAGCAAAATGCTTCAGGGCTACAAAGCACATCCGAAAAACAGTCCCCCAAAACATCTAATGCTCATCAGCATAAAGGGATTTTCATGAAAATGTGCAGTATTGGACAGCCCATTTAAACATGAGAATGATCAACCACTGGTCAACTCAGCCCAGACATTGGGCAGTAAGTGGACCACCTGGTAGCACTGCAGGAGTCCTTAGATATGGAGATGAATGAGTCTGCTGTGTCATCTCCAGTCAAGGGACCAGGCATCAAGGCAGAAATGCAGACTCCACATGAAAGATTGTCAGGGATTAAAGATTGGAGAATTGTGTGACTTAAATCTTCCCACGGAAGGGAGTGGGAGGGGGAGGGAGGAGAAACTTGCTTCCTCTAAGGGATCAAAGCAGAAAAGCAAATCCAAACTCATGAACAAAATGCAGTGCACCATCTTAGGATAAGTCTGTGTTAATAAATTAAATTGCACCAAAGAACATTTCTGAGCACAGTGCACACTGTCAAAGGAGTTTGTGATATGGCTTTGGCTTAAATGAAATATTCTCTGAAGTATGACCATACAGGCTGGCTGGTTTTGGCGTCTGCAGTGTATATGTTCAACAGAAAATCTGTCCATAAAAAGGTGACTAATATCTTGTGAAGAAATATCTTGAGGTAAAGAACACCAGAAAATAAGGATTATAGGCATTAGACCTACCTATAAATATGACTGCCATCAAGGGATCCTTACATAATTTTCCAAAAGAAAATATAATACCAGGATTTACAGATTAAGTCAGTTTGCAAATTTATGCTCCATTGAATGGTTAACATAGGCAATAAGCTGCACTGTAAATTGACCAAAAGATTGATGTTGTGTTGAAAACAGTGGGGACTAGCACAAATGATAAAAAGAAAGAAGAAAAATTATGGCAATTAATATGCCATCTGATGTCTTCTCCTCTGGGAAATTAAGATTAAAAGACTTATTGCAGGATTTTTCAGAATTTTCTTTTTTTGCAATTATCTTTTGTGTGATACCCCCTTTAAGGCAGTATACACTTTGGTGCCTGGAGACCTTTTTTCCTCCAATTACTAGCCCCTGATCAGGAGGAAGATATTGGAAGTCAGCCAGGACTTCCGCACCACAAGAACAATGTCCCCAAGGAACAATGCTGGCCACCCTGTGATATAGTGACTTACTGGGAAAGCTCTCGTCTTGGTTTCTAAGTTTGGAGAAGTAAAAATAAGTGAAGTATATCTGTTACCTGGAAGGTTAAGGAAAACAGGAGGAATGTTTTCTGCCACTGACACAACTAAGACCTTTTAACTGTTGCACAATTATCCCCAAACTCATGACAATATGAACTACAATGATCCCAAGTGTAAATGAGTAACCAAACAGCTTTTGAAAGGAAGAGAAGCATGTTTATGGATTGATTGCATGCTACAATACCAGATGATGCTATCATACAAATAGCAAACATTCCCTAACTGCTACCTCATGAGGTCAGTTTTACTGCTGAGGACACAGAGTGGGAGCCAGAGGATCTTCAGGCATGACAGTGCATAATAGAGTCACATCCAATAATGCACTCAGGGTAATGCCTCTCCTCGTTTTACCACTGCAGGACAGAAAAGGGTAGGCCGTGTTCCCACTAATGGGATTTTGGAGAACAGAACAGGTCTGTGAGCATAGGTTGCCCCCATTTACCTCTGCACAGTGCTCACCCTGTTTACCTTTGAAAGCTCACTGTCTCAAAGGTCCAAATTCTTTAGTGCAGCTGTAACTGCTTTGCAAAACAAAGCAGCCTTCATCTGGTTTATTGAGCTTCTTAAGAATTTTCCTTATGTAATGCAAAACTCAGGTAATCCTCAGACATAAAAGCAATGCCTTTGCTGTTTGAACATTTCACGTTGTTGGTAAGGGAGCATCTAAGGCAAATGGGCCATAGTTAAACATCTCCTGCTCTCAGAGATATTTGCTTCTTATGGCTTTCTTCAGGCAGCTCCAAAGAGTGCTAGAATCTTGGACTTGCACAAGTTGGATCAAGGAATGGAGGTTGTGAAAGTGAATTGCTGCCACTATTTTATGGAAGCATGGCTTAGTTGTGGGTCAGAAGGGTTAAACTCTGAATGTCAGATCGGCACCACCCAGATCATTCCAGCTGGCATTCCACTCAGAACTGCTTTAGGCAAATACATTTTCATTTCCAAATGTTTTTACTGGATTTGAGCAGCAACTAAAGAACAATGCCACTGAGTTAAAATAGACATTAAAATACCATGCACTCTGCTACTGTTGTAGTTTTTTGCATTCATTAGTCATATTTCTATCCTGTTTGACTGTGCAATTACTATTTTCTTTCATTCTTTGTCCAGCAGCTACTGTACTATCAGTTACACCTGATGACAGTTATTATTTCCACTGTTGCTTTCCTAGTGCAGTGTCCAAAAAGTGATTTTGTATGCAACAAAACATAAACAAAACAAAACAAAGCAAAACAAAACAAGAAAAGAAAAAAGAGAGCAAAAAAAAGAAAGAAAGAAAAAAAAAAAAGAGACAGAGCACAGAGAGGATCTGCCCACTAAAATAACATGTCTCCGACAAGGGAGAAGTGAAAACCTACCATCTAAGACTTTCAAAGATGATCCTGGATCAGCAGATACATCATATACAGAAGATTAATATCAGTATATATCTATTTCTTATTCCAGAAGACAAGAAGTAAAAATTGGAGCCATTGCAAAAAACAAACAATACACTCTAGAAACAGTTTTGTTAGTGCAGTATTTGTTAACAAGGAGCTTCTTGCTATCCTGAAATTTAAATTCTTTATTGGAAGACAGCACTTTAACACTGAAGATGAAATATTTTCTACCATATTCTACCATTCCTACCCACAGCTGAAATCAAGGACTATTCAGGAGGGGAATCTTCCTCTAGGATTCAATGAAAAAGAAAGTTGAGGTCCCTCAGGTCTGTAATGCTGTTATTATTATTGTCCTTTGCATCATCTCTAATAGACAGGCAACATGTGGCAACCATGCACTCCTCTGGAGTCCTAAATCTGGATCTGATGACTATGGAGAAGAATGTCAGTGTTGAGAAGACTAGAGCTTCTTTATTTAACTACAAACTTGATCATCTTTTCTTTGCATTAGCTGCAGAGCAATTCCTACTACAAGAGAAATAAAGATGATTGTAGTCCCAGAACCATCAAGAGAGCAAAGTGAAAGGGTGAAGGAGCACATGGGTACTACACTGCCATACTCCATGCTCAGAATCCTCTAGGACTGATGGGTTCCTATGCAGCTCACAGAACACTGGCATTCTGTTCCTTGAGGCACTTATGCATAAGCAAGCCTGACCTTTTAATCCTTCAAATTACCATTCAGTCATGATACTGAAGGATAATTCCACCATTTTATGTTAAATATCAGACGGAAGTGCTTCAGCTGATACTCAGGGCTGTTCATAGATAATACAAGGCCTCAGTGAATCACGGGAAGAGCTGAAGTTTGATGTCTCTCCCTTCATGAGACATTCAGGCAGCTCAATGCTTTTTGCCTCTACTGAGAATGCCTAAGTGCGTTTAAGCGAAACTTAATCACTTATACTACTGAAATGCAAGACATTAACATATTTGCAGGTGGGGACACTTCAACATAAAATAAAATTAATTTCATCTTCCCAAGAGAAACTCAAACAAAAAAGAATCTAGATTCAATCTAGTCCCCAAACAATTAAAAAATTCAAATCCTCCCACTGACACAAGCCATGAAGAAAGAAAGAGTACCACAAAAAAAAGAAAGAAAAGCATCACACTATGTATTAACTTCATGGTCTACTAGATCTTTTCCTTTAATACTTTCTGCAACATTGGGAAAGGAAGTGTAATCTCATTTCACAGGTGTCAATTTAACATTAAAATTGAAATACTCAAAACATGTACAGTCCTCATACCCATATTTTCAAGTTTAAGTATGGGCTTAGTACTAAAGTCTTAGAGTCTTAAAGCTTAGATAAGTCTCCTTCAGATCAGAACAGAAGCCTGTGTCATTGAAGTAGGTCTTCTAAGTTCAGCATCAGATTACTTCTTGAGTCTGCTGGGGAACCTGTCTTCTAAATCTCCTTTGACCACCTGAATGTGTTTTTTATCACATGATGTTATGTAAGCCCTGTTCATAAAACTTATCTTACAATCTTGGACAGGTTTCTAAACATAGCTTGTGTGTCCAAATATTTAAATACACTTTTAGGAAGAAGTGATGCAAAAGACACAGAGAGGATGAAATGGAATGGAATGGAATGGAATGGAATGGAATGGAATGGAATGCGATGTGTCCGTCGGAAGGGACCGGCAAGGGTCATCCAGTTCAACTTCATGACCACTTCAGGGCTGACCAAAACCTACAGCATATTAATAAATGCATCGTGCAAATGCCTCTTAAACATTGATGAGCTGGGGGCATCGACCTCTTTTTAGGAAGCTTGTTCTAGTGCTTCACAAACTTCTTAAATTCTGGGGGGCAGAACTGCACTGAGTACCCCAGGTGAGGCTGCACAGCACTGAATACAGCAGGATACCCCCCTCTCTTGTGGCTGGCAGTGCCCTGCTCGAGCCTCCCGGGATGCCGTGTGCCCTCTGGGCTGCCAGGGCACACTGCGGGCTCACCCTGAGCCTGATGGTGACAGCTACCCGCCATGGCAGTTCTCATGACATTTCCACAGGTAAACTCCTCATCACTTCCAAAGATCTTCCACTGGCATCTTGCAAACTGGATGAGATGAGCAATGGGTATACCACAACCTGTGGAGACCTGTGGAGATCAAAACCTCCAATAATCACGGCCACTAACAACTTTCAACATAATGCTATTTAATAATGATCTTTGGGAGATTATCTGAATTAATAGGTTCTTAAGGGGAATGCAATGGACCAAACCCAAAAAAGTCCATGATAAGTACTCAAAATCTAAATAGGCACTACTCCAAAATCACAGTGTTAAGGAGCCAGTGGCAGTAGCCATGTGTATACAAAGACATAGACTTTAAAATAAATACATATATGTTTAAATTAAAATACCATTATGATTCTTTTTTTCCAAAGCAGAGAAAAAGTCAAGCAAATAATTTTTTCCTTCCCAATTTCCTGTATGGACTGTCTGCACAGATTTTTTCCAGTAGAATGAAAAGAAAACTGATGTGAATATTCCAGGTGGGCAGCAAGGGGTTAGCTTTTCTGTCTTCTAGGCAAAATATTGTGTTTTCCAAATACTTAAAGTTCTTCTTTGGATATTTATGTCTTTTTTTAAAAAGGTATTTTCAACAGAATATCAAGGGAAATTTCCTTTGCATTGTGCTGTACAGAGGAGCTCAGAAAGCATTCAAAGTAAAATGGTTTAAAAGTGCACCCAGGAAAGGGTGGCAAGGACAGTGTTTGAAAGGAATTCATTCTGTTCCTTCTGAGTCTGTGCTGTCTGACTTCTTCTAAAAGCCTCTCTGCCCCCAAACTCACCTGGCTGGGGAAAACACTACAGCACAGCTGCCTTACCAAAACAGAGTGGTAAGTGTCAACCTGCCCCCTCTGGCTCCAGCCATAAACAAGGATGGGGAGCAAACTTTTCCAGTTCTTGTTGCCCCCTTTCCTAAAGGGACAAAATATTTAGGTTACAATCTATTTCATAGTAGCAAATCAGGCTTCCTAACTCAACATCCAAATGCTTTATTTTCTTCCAGTCAAAACAAATATCTTTGGAGAAGGTAAGGTTTTCTATAAAAATATCTAGTCTATAGTCAAAAGAGAAAAGTTCAACAAATATCAGAAAAAAAGAGGAAAAAATGTTCCAGGTTATAAGCTTATTCTGTGACAAAAAACTGATGAGAAAGCCGTAAGTCCTTTAGAACTGAAAATAAAAGCAGAGAAGAAAATTAAGGCCAACTAGAAAAGTTCTAAAAGCTTCAGACAGAGTATGAGTAGGAAGACTAGATTATTTAGCCTGCCAAAGAGACAGTAGGTATGAGAGGGGGTTTCAACAAAAGGACATAATAGAAATCTAGGAACTTAGGGGTAGAAGGGAGAAGGTGAGTAAGGCTTGACTGTTCCTTACGTCTTTACAGAACACATTTGTATGAAATGAAAATGCAAGGTGATAGACTCAAAGCAAACAAGATCTTCTTCAGCAATGGACAGTCTCTAGGCATAGAACCTTGTAAGTACCACACCCTCATGATGGCTTAGAATTAATTTAGGCAAATTCAAGGAAGAAAAATGATGCCTAGTAGTCTTCAATCACATGATTAATGGTTCTGTTGGGTAAGGGAATTCCTGGCCACACATTCTTTGAACCTAGAACACTGTCCTTGAAAAGAATTTTCTTGTGGTTTCCCTGCTTTCCTAATATTGCTAGGTGCTGGCTAGTGGCCACTTGCAGAGACAAGTTCAGAGAACAGAGGAACTTTCTTGCATGTTCTATTAAACTATCACATGTTCAATACTTATGCTTTTCTTTCAGACTGGTACGAAGTAATATAGGGTGCTGTAAAACAGCAGAAAAGAGCTATTCTGGTACACTGATAACCTCTAGATTTTCAGCAGTGTCAATATAACTACAGCCTGACTAGACACCTATAAAATACACTGACATTCATTCCATAATTTTCAAGGGGATCCTAATATATGGATTTATACCATCACACTCAGAAACACCATGTAAGTAAACACTTATGAAGTAGATTTACATTGGTATTCAGTTGTCTGGCCTGCAGCCTCTAAAAGTTCAGAGGGACGAAGTAAAATGGAAGCTGCCTCAAAAAGGGAAATGGTTGCTTGGAAAGTCCTGTGCTATTTTTCACCTCTCAGTGTTTTCAGCCCATTACTTAAAAACAAACAATCCAGAAAGTGAACTTTGTTCTGTATTATGATACCAGAGTTTTTCCATGTGCAGCCAAAGCCAGCTCTAGGATCCCAAAGGCTAACGGCATATTGATTTTACAACAGACTGCACATACTTCTGAGTGCACCAATGACAACTTTTACTACCCACACACCTCACTTTCCAACAAAGTTAGAACTAAAACCTTATTCACCTTCCAGCTGAGGATTTCTCCACTTTTGGCTGTTTCTGGCTAACCAGCTCATCTCCAGATGCTTACAAGTTACATACCCAGTATTTGAGACAAACAGGTCGTTTTAAGATAACTTTTTTCCTTTCAGAAGCAATTTGCTGAGCCACTCATACCCATCTCTCTGAGTAAAAGAATAATAGATTACAAAGAGCCCTCTAGATATTTAGGCTTTTGCAATTATACTTTTTATTACATAGCTGATCAAGGACAGCAATTTTCTTCTCCCGGCTTACTTGCCTACAACTGAAAACATTCTTTCAGGCTGTAGTAATTATCATTATCATTAAAAAAGTCTCACATAATTCAGCCATGCAGGGAACTTGTGTCCTCTTTTGTCCCAATAAACTATCCCTTTTGACATGAATTACAGTCACTTCACTGGTTGAGACACAAACACATACCATTCCTAGTCTGGAACTGTATCTGTCTTTCTGTTCTGCATCTGCACAGTGCCTATTTGAACCTGGATGGTATTTAATGAGAAAAGTTAAGTTCTTTTTATTATTGCAATAAAAGATAAGCACAGCTCATCAGTCCCTAAACATCAGAAATAAAAGCAAAATTCTCAATTATTTTGACTGCAAAGACAATTTCTTCTGCAATAATACAAGTAATTTAGCTAATAGATTTTAGCTGTTGCTCATACTTGCTTAATGCTTGTCTGTTTATCCCAGCTGTATAATACAGGCATGAGAGCAGCACAGGGATAATATATATATTTTAGGAAGCTAAACACACCTCACAACTTTTGATGTTACCAAGACACCACTTGGTATGAGGTCAAGTTACAGATTATTTAGCTGTCCTAAGAATTTCCCTGACCTGTGATAACTGTGGCTAAAGTTTATCTCTCATTTCCTGCCCTATTCCTCTCACCAACCCTAGCTCCTAGTTACACTGTTCAGTACTAAAGTCAAGCCTTGGTGTGTCACAGCTTAGGAACTTTGGGACAGCTTTGGCCCCATCCTTGAGGCTGGCTGCTTCCTGCCTTTTCCTTTCTCATGTCTGGCATAAGTAGAATGAATCTCAGCACTGGTTGTCTAAATATTGTGAGCCTAGAGACCGCTTTGCTACTCAAGGCTAGGCCCCTTCTACTGAGACAAAAAAAAAGCAGAGAACTCCAAAACTACCCTAATTTATTTACTTCAGTTGTGCTCAATTTTCTCCACTAGAAAATGTGTCTATTATATCAACTCTTCCCAATGTGTCTTTTGTGAAGCTAAAGCATTCATCAAGTTTTCAGTTAATGTGTATGTCCCTGAGAACATATTTGCCTTCCAGCAAAGCTGGAAGAGAGAGCTCTCTAGCACTCCTTCCGAAGGGTCAACTTTGCACCAAAGTGTTCTGCAATCAGCTAAGGGCAGATTGTCAGTTCATAAACATTCCAGTTTCAAAGCACCAGAATTTTTTTACCTCTATGGAAAGGAACCAGAAGCCAGTAAATTTGGTACTGAATTGGAAGGTATGGCAGAGTGCATGCTCCTTTGGTAGTGGCGGTAGGCACTGGCACCACAGGGGATTTATAGCTGCCTCATCTAATTAGGCACAGCCTTGTCCTACAAACTTGACTGTGCTGTCTTCTCACACCACATCTGACATCCTTAGCTAAGACCAGCTCCACAGCATTCCTTGTTCCTAGATGTTTTACCAAGCAACCTTTGAATGAAAGACACTGCGCATGCATGATGGTTCTACACATTTAAAGTCCAGACTCGGTTGCAGCCTACACAGGTAGTGTGTCTTGTGTCCTGCAGAACTGGCGACTACATGCAGGCCCACAACTTTCACTATATGAAATCAAGAACTTGGGGAGCACTATATAGAGACAGAATTGGCAGAAGGTTTGTAATGAAATGTAGAAGGTAAAACAAAGGTTCCAGGTTCATTGAATTCAAATTATAAGTATTTTAGGCTGTGACTTTTCACAGGTGTTTATGTGAGCATGGCATCTGAATCCAGTTAGAATTCAGTGTAACTAAAAATATTAATTTACATTTGTCCTAGGCTGTATGATGCTTTTATCCCCATTTCGTCTGTTAGCCAGAAATAAGTTTTGCACCTTTAAGACAGGATCTGAGAGCAAAGGGGGTAGAAGAAGAGAGAAGCGGTGGAACATCTGAGGCAGTTGTTTTCAAAACATAGAGGTAACACCTTCAGCATTCCTGCTCCTGGACTCTGGGTTGTTGACACAGACAGTGGAGAGCTCTCCCTTGGTTTTTTCCCCCTTTTTTTTTTTTGGCTAGTTTTTATTTTTAATTAGCTGAGGCCAAAGGAGATTTTTTGGACTGTTCTGCAATTGTTTGATCCGGGGACACCAGGACCATCGCCTGGGAAGGGGGGCTCCCCCCATGCGGCACTGCAGCCGGGACACCGGGCCCGAGCCTCGGAGAGACAGACTGAGAAAACCCAAGGACACACCCACGGAAAAGACTTTTCTGAATCTGCCATCTCTTCAGAACGGCAAGAGGTTTTATTGTGTAGTGCTGTTCATTCTTTGTGCTTGTGGGTGTTATGTTTGTTAAATAAATAGTTTTTCCCACTTTTTCTCCAAGGAAATCTATTTCCCGAACCAGCTGGGAGGAGGGGTGGCTTGGATCTGCTTTTCTAGAGGGAACCCCTTCGGAGATTTCCCCCCACATTTGCCCTAAACTAAGACAACATTTTTAAAGATCCCAGGATCCACAGGCTTGTTTTTACCAACAGTAATTTCTTCCATGTCAGTTTCGACTGATATTTGAATAACCATCTTCCTAGACTCCTCATTCCCATCTAGTACAAGAATACTGTCCATAACCATAAAACACACAGGCAGACTTACAAAGTGAGCCTCATTACTGCAGAAAACCTTACCTGTAAAATGCTTTAAAGGAGCAGATTTTTCTTGGGTAAAGGAGCAAGAAACCCAGCAAAAAAGCTGTAAACCCTAAAGTGGTAACTTTCACAGTGATGGCATGAGTCTCAATTGTATACAAAATGGCTGGTTTATGTGCCAATCAGGTCTTTAGGCAAACTGTCATGCAAAGGCAAACTGTCTTCTTTTATCAAGGAAAGGAAACATTTGACTCACTCTTTGTAGTAGAAGAAGAGACATGGAGGACACAGAGCAGTGGGTGAAAAACTCCACAAGCACTTCCCTCACAGAAGTCTCATGAAGAGGATGCATATCCATGGATGTGGACCTTAGAGTAAGGGAACTGCTGGGAGATGCAGCTAACCCACAAATGGCTACATGGACAATGCAGCTCAGAGTTATTGTTCATTATAATTACACTAGTTCCTTTCCTAATTGTTGAGAGCTGTAACAAAGTCTTGTTTACATGTGAATCCTGTTCCCCTCTTATTTTCCAAAGGAACATTACCTCTGTTTTTCTGCATATTTAACAGAAGCCTATTTGGTTGGAGTAGATAGCAACATATTTTTTTCTTTGAGCTGATGAGATTGGAAAATTTGCTTCTACTCCCATTCAAAAGTGAAATTCGGCTGTCTCCAACCCAATCTCCTTGTAGAGCATGTCTGTCCACTTTACACACAAAGGAGACCAAAGCTTTACCTAAGAATTGTGTTTATACACCCTAAATACCTGAAGCAACTCCCATTCCTGAGTCACATCATACAAGTAAAATTTTATAGACCAATTAGAAAATCAGAGTGTAGTATCACTTGGCCAGAGTCGCCTCTGAGTGGATAGGTAGATATATCAGCAAATTAGTGTGCTTAAACTTGGCTACACAAAAAAATAAGGGAACCTCACAGGAACTACCAAGATAAGAATTTCTCTAGGACCATGCTGACAAATTTTGTTTTGAAATTGACTAAAATCCTTTTAAAACATCTTACTTATTTTTCTCACTTTTTTTCCTCTCAGTTTTGGTTTGATTTGGTTAATTTTTTTTTGTTTGTTTGTTCATTTGTTTTGTTTGGTTTTTTGTTTTTTTTCTTGGTTTTGGTTTTGTTTTTGTTTGGTGGCTTTTTTTCTGTTTGGTGGAGTTTTTGGGGGTTTTTTTGTTGTGGTTTTTTTTTTGTATTGTTTTGTTTTGTTTTTGGTTTTTTTGAGGGGGGTGTTTGGGGTGGGGAGAGAGGGGATGGTATATGCTATAAATAATACCTGGAAAATAATTCCTGCTCATTTTCTTAGGCAGACCTTTTCTCAGGCACTTCCACGAGCAAGGTAGCTTTGGTATCAGTACCCAGTTTTAGCCTATTAATTTGCCGAAGATTTGCAAAAATATTTGTGTCCAAGTACAAATATATTCAGGGTGACTCAGCTGTGATTTTCCACAGCAAGTATTGAATTTACATGCAAATTTGGAAGCTTGTATAAATAGTCAATGAGCCCAGGATCTAAGGAAGAATAGAGGGGGATGGTTGCATATCTGCCTGAGACCAAAACGCGTGCATCACGAATTCTGCCCGAGTCACACAGTCAGTGGGAGTTGAGCCAGTGGCACTGGTAGCATGTATCTCTTCAAGTAGACAAACATCTTACTGTGCCCCCACACTAGCAAACTTACATAAGCAGGCAAGATGTGGTGTTTATTCCAGCAATGTGTCATTCATCCTGACTTTAAAATAAGGTTGAAAATAACTTTCAGAGAAATCAGTTTTGCATACTAGACCCACATATTGTGCTCATTTTAACTAACACATTATTTACTTCTAATGTATTTACATAGCATCTTTTCAGTTGTACCTCTCTGCTGGTAAGCACAGTTAAATAAAAAAAAAGGCAGTGACCTCATTTCCAGTCTTGCTAAACAGAACTGCTAGCTAGCCCTGACTATTATGCTTGAACAGGACCCAATCACAAAATTTTGAGCATTGTAAATTTCTACAACAAGCAATCCTGTTTTTCAAGATTTTGGACCCATTTGTGGACACAGGAAATACAAACTCTATGTGGGGAAGTCCCACCACATGTTTAATCTACAGCCCCCACTATCATGAAAGCAGCTCCCTATATCAAGAGCTCATCTGTTCACAGAATAAAGACAAGTTCACAAATAAGTGTTAACATGTGCATATAAGATGTGCATCTTGCACTCATTCAGTAGCTACAGATGAATGGTATGCATTCAGTGGGACTGCAAGAAGAATTTAACTCTGTAGCTGAGCATAGCTCTCAGGATCTCAGCGGCACACACTGGAAAAACCAAGTTCCCTGCCATTTCCTCAATACTTTCATCTAGCAGTGCTCCATTTTCAGTAAGAAAAGGTGGAAGATTAAAAAAGAAAAACTCAAAAAGAATGAAGAGATAGCAGCAGAAGGATGATTGCATGCTGTAAACAATCTCCAGGTGCCACAGGGTAATTTACTTCTATTCTGTGCAATTTTGGTGAATCCATATCCTCAAGAAAATTTAAAAAAATGTGACTCTGGAGAGAGAGAAAAGATAGATAAACACAAATCTTAAAAACTGTTTTCATCTTCCTGCCTCTTGGTTGCAGAAGCCAGAACTTGGAAAAAGTTGCACTTGTTTTCTAGGAGGTCTTCTATTAACAATGAAAGAAAATTGAGGTAAAGTGAAATCTCCATGGGAAATGAAATAAAGAAGGGACAGGACTCACTTGTAAATAAGGCTTTGTTACAGTTCACAATTATGAAAGGAACTAATAACCCTGAGATTAGCTCAGCTGGTGAGAGCATGGTGCTAAGAAAACCGTAAGGCTGTGGGTTCGATCCCTGTATGGGTGATTTTCTTATACTTGGATTTGATGATGCTTGTGGGTCCCTTTCATCTCCAAATAGTCTGTTATTTTGTAATACAATGATAATGAACAATAACTCTAGATTTGCACTATACATGTCAGTCAGTTGCACCTCTCATTACCCTCAATCCTTGCTGGCTCCAGTGCAGAAGGGTAAGAACCAGATACGCCTTTTCCCCACAGCTGTGGAGCTTTTCTGGGAGAAGTCTGTAAAGGAAAATTCAGCTCACATTCACATCTTTCCTCCACAGCACAAATCTATTCTGTTTTCAAAACTAATTCCAAGGAGTTGGACACTGTCATCACAATTGTTACTGCTGATGATATTGTCAATGCCATCTGCCATTACCATTTTTTAAGGAAGCCTTGCTTTTCTTGCTGGCATTCCATGATACAAGGAAGCCTGCAGAACACACCTGAAAACAGCACAATTTTACAAGCAGAGAAGATGTGAGGGCATGTGAGAACACTAGAGAGGATTCTTCCAGCAGAAGCCCTTCAAGATCATCTTTACAACCTGCATTTTAGCTGAAAATAAAAAAATAGCAAAACCTCACAACTCTCCCTCAAAACAAACAATTGAAAAAGAAAACCAAAACCTTCCATCAAACCCAAAACAAAAGCAGAAAACTGAAAGAGAAACTGAAGAACCTGAAATAGTTTAGAGAAGGAACACAATATACTGTTCCTTAGCAAAGAGTAAAACCAGACAGTCAGGATTCCTCCTTTATATACAACTGTCAGGATAAAAAGTTTTGATGCAGTACATAAGAGATATGATTTCAGGACATGAACTGCAAAAAGGTTTGGTGGCTGTGAATTTCTTGTGAAAGATTAAAGTTCACGTTACTGTGAAGTATGCCTGGCACAAGTCCCTGTTCACCCTTGGTGTAGCTACAAACTCATCCTGATGAAGAGTTTTTGATATCTGCACTAACTCTCTCTGTGACATGGCTGAATTTTCTTCCCACGCTGAAAGATGATGTCATGCACTTTTAAAAGGATTGCTCTTCAGAGAGATAAACTCAGGTGGAAGATCAAGCCCATGGAGTTTTTCACTGGCAAGAGAGCTATGGTTATTTTGTTTTCATAATAGGAACTCCAGAAGTCTACACTAATCCCCCACTAAGGCACATGCTAGTCAAGCGTGTGCACATGGCATCTCAATTTTGAACTGTGCTCAGATGGAATAACACAGCCTATGCTGACTTTAGTAAAAGTAAATACAGAAACAATTATAACCCAATTGTCAGCAGTGCAGATCCTCTTCTGTTTTGGCTATGTCTCAAACCTGTGCTGGCCATATCTCAAATCTGCTCTTAAGAAGCTGCATTTAATCTTTAATAGTAATTTATTTTATACTGTAAACGTTTCAAGTTTAGTCACCTGTGTCAGGTAATGCAGTGGTCACAACACAGAGAAATCAAACTCTATTTGTAGCAGATGTGGCTTTAGAAATCTGTTACCGACTTCAGCCAGGCAACAGGAGGTGAATGTTGGCCTCAGACAGGCCTTGTCTCACGCTTGATTCATATGGTCATTTACTTAATCTTTCAGTAATATAAGAAAGAAAGAAATATGACTGAGAAGATCATGCAGCAGCAACAGCAATTATGTAAGTGTATTTATGAAGACAGAAACATCAGTAAGAAATATCGTTTGAACAACAAAAGTGAGAGGTTCCCTAAAGTGTTATCAAAATGTGCATTCCTAGACACCATAAGTGTGAAGATACTTGGGATAGAAAGGCATAATGCCTTAACCCAAAGGTGATCATAACTCTAAAGGCGGGACTACTTCATGAAGGTATTTTGGAGTCAGCACTCATACAATAAAAGAAATTATATTCCCAAAATATTAAAAACTATCTTCTCATACAACAGCTACATGCAAGTTTTGTGAGCAGACTTTCTCCACTTAATATGCTGAATAATATTTTCATAAAACAGTGATCAGGCATCATTAACTTTCTCTTTGAGCACATAAACAACTTCAGTGAAAATCCTTGATTTCTCTTTACGCCAATC
This sequence comes from Picathartes gymnocephalus, assembly GCA_013390045.1. Classification (NCBI taxonomy): domain Eukaryota; kingdom Metazoa; phylum Chordata; class Aves; order Passeriformes; family Picathartidae; genus Picathartes; species Picathartes gymnocephalus. The sequence goes on from WEKY01049508.1 coordinate 32,776, forward strand.
ACTTTCTGAATTAGAAAAAAACAACTTATAACAAAAGGTGTTTGTGTATCAAGTGATTAGAACATATGTATTCTTATAAAGTTAAAGCCTTGGTTAACAAATGAACCAACCCAAAAAGTACATCAGTGTGGTGCACAGGATGAGCAATACCAGCAAACCTTGAGATCACATAAATAAAATTTGATTTGCTATAGGATCATCAGTAGTAGTAGTACATGTCATGACTTCCCTCCCTTGCCTAGTAAACCAAGTTTCCAGAAGCCCTAACAAAACAGATGCCAGTTATAACTATATATACTAAAGCACATTACCTTCGAAAGGTACTGGTTGAAGAAGAGTGGAGTAACTATGTCAACAAAATGAAATTTAAGATTCTCTTGTAGGACTGATCCTATGCTTCTTTAATCAATGGATGCTTTTTCACCAGTATATTTGTTTACTGCTAATACAAATGGTAAGCAATAAATTTGTGATATGAACAAATATAGAATGTAAGCTGCCTGAGTTTATATTAACCTTCAACTTTACTCGAATAATTTTTGTTTCTTCAAAATGAGATTAGAGAAAAATAAGAACAGAAGGAGTTTTTGAGATTGATGTATTTTATCACAGGTGCATCCTCCCGTATCCACCAAAGCTGAAGTCTTCTTTTCAAAAAAGGTGGTGTCCTAGGCATCTCCTAAGAGAGAATCTCCAGCTTCATCTCACTGCCTAGTAATGTAACTTCAATGAAATGTCTTCCATGCAAACTCCCATGTCTTAGTGACCTTAATGTATGACTGATATTGGTCAACACCATCAGAACTGATCCATACAAACAAATGCTGTGTTCACATTTTTGTCAGATATAAGATTAGAAAATAACCCAGTGCTACTGGGAAAAGGTCTAACTAATTATTTGGCACTGTAAGCCAAAGTCACAAATAGGTCTGATGTAGAAAGGAGAAAGAATTTGAAGTCTCACTTTCATATTTAATAAGCAAGAGCATGAAATTATTAATAGCAATTATTTTTCATTTCAGTTTTTTGTTTCCTCCTGCAGATATCTGATGCCATGACACCATTCACAAAGGTCTTCTCTTTTTCTCAGGTTTTTCCACACCAGACCCTTACAGTTTTTAACTAAGGCTGTTAATGCAACTCTCCCTTTCAGTGCCACCTCTCCCTCTCAGTGTAGGCCCAGGAAAATGCCAAATAGGCTTTTACAGAAGTTTTAACTTCTGAGAAAAAAGCAGTATTGCATTCTCACCAATCCAAGAAAATCTAAAGGTTTTCACTCACTTTCATTCATACAGTTTCAATGCCGACAATCTGAAAGCAAGTCCCAGGGCTAAAGTAGTTGTAGCAGCTGGCCAGATGCCTTCATCCAGAATAAGATTTCATTATGCATCTATGATAGCACTATAGAGAAAATAATCTTCTTACCAGCTTCTACTTAAAATGAAATCCCGTTCTGCTAAATAGCCTCATAAGTCCAAGCAGTAGAGATTTGAATCTTCATTTTTGCAATGTTTCCTGGCTATTCTTTATTTACTATGGAAGAAATAATTCAGACCATGTCTGAGCATTTAATTGGCAGAGCTGCAAGACATTTATGAGAAGTGTCAGAATATAAAATTTTTATCAAATTATCAAAGACAAAACTTAAATCATTTGTGCCTCTTTCCAAAGTTTAATACTTAGTTTTTTATTTCATAATGAGGTTTTCAAAACCCTAAGGTGCTTTATTTAATATAGTCTTTAATAAGATTAATTTTCCCCATTAAATGAAGAGATCTATGCCTCTCACGCAGGAATATATATACTAGTATTTATTGTATATGCATATAACACAGACATGGAACAACCATTTCACATGAGCAGGAAAACAGCATTATGCATGAACACCCTGCTTTTCAATGCTTTGCCTTTGTGTTTATAGAGTTTGGCTACAAAAGTCCAGTACACTCCATTTTTTTATATTTTATACATGGGAAACTGTTTTTTTGCTTGTGTGGATTTATAGCTGTTTTGAATTAGTTTTTCTCATTTTGCTAAATTTCTATTCAGGTAGAATCCATACAATCGACGAAAAAGAGCACACAGGCAGAAATCTGTACGAGGTTATCTGAATCTATTCTAAAACTACTTTTATTTAAGCAAAGACAAACAGTGTAAGGACCAGCCTTTATCTGGTTGTAATGCTTTTATCTATGTTGTATCAGGAATGACCTTCTAGAGAAAAAAATTCTTAAATCCAGTCATGCACTAGGATCTGAAACACCATTTAGTGT